>SADC01001224.1:19712-275926 GCA_004194705.1 Ditylenchus dipsaci | reverse complement strand
TGCTGAACATAGTTTTGAATACTGGGCCTACCGCATAAATAAACTCTGGTATGCATGCTTTTCATGCATCCAGAGTCAATTCGAGTTATTTGTGTCTAAGGTATGTGGGTGTGCGCATCTCACTCTAAGCCCAAGCCCCCTGCGGCCCCCGAAGGGGCTTGAGAGTTAGAGATGCGCGCACACACTACCTTGACATGATTCCGAGAAGCACTCTTGACCATTAAAATGCATTATAAAGTCTATTTTTGCCACGGCCCAGTGAAAAACATGGTGAGGCAGTCGAGGATACAGATTTTGGATTTCTACGTTCGCATAAAGTGCCCCCATTTTTTATTTCCTCCCCCTCCCAATTACAGCCTTATCCCTTTTAAAGGCATGCTCGCCGCCGATGGGAATATTTTGAAAGGCGGGTACCAGGTCAATTCAAACGAGAAATTATTTAAAATAAATTTTTAGTGAGTACCCTGAGGGTAATAAGTAATCAAAAACACTTCCTTCGTTTAATAGCATCGGTGGCCCTAGTGGGATAGCGGCGGCGGTCTGCGAAGTTTTCGTCGGTTCAATTCCCACTGGAGGTATAATCTTTCCTCGACTTTTCAAAATTTCGTTCAAATTAATTCGGTGGTATTTAATTTTGGCCGTAAAATACTGAATTTGGCCGTAAACTTCTGAATTTTGGCCGTAAAACTTTGAATTTTGGCCGTAAACTTCTGAATTTTGGCCGTAAACTTTTGAATTTTGGACATAAACTCGAATTTGGCCATAAAATACCGCTTTCGGTCTTAACATTGTTGGATTTTGGCCGTACACGGACGTTTCGCTCCGGACATTTCGCTCCCGGGACATTTCGCTCCTGGACATTTCGCTCCCAGGACATTTCGCTCCCGGGACAATTCGCTCCCAGGGACATTTCGCTCCCGATTCTAAATTATGACCAAAATAGTGATTTTATTAGTCACAACACCCGTACCAGGTAAGATACCAGGGCTGTACCGATACCAAAAATATCGATCGGATATCGGATACCGGATATGGAAAAATATCGGATCGGATATCGGATACCGGATATGAAAAGTGCCGGATATCGGTTATCGGATATCGGATTTCGGATATTTTTGATGAATTTTGAAAAAAAATTGAAAAATTTTCTAAATTTCAAAAAAGTTTTAAAAATTTTTTCCGAAAATTGGCCATTTTTCGGATATCGGATATCGGATGTCAAAAAGTGCCGGATATCGGATATCGGATGTCGGATATCGGATATCCGGTACAGCCTGGTAAGTACATATTCTGAGAGGTCATCTGCCTCCAAATCCCGAAAACTTCAGCTTTTCCAAATGAGATTGCAAAACATGGCTGCCTATAGTGATGAGACGGACGGGATCGGAACCAGTCCTGGTCCCGGAAATTTGGTCTAAAGTCCCGGTCCCAATGTCCTGAAATTTATTTGGAAAAGTTCCGGTCCAAGTCTTCGTTATATCGAGCGTTGGTTGTTTCGAGCGTTCGCTTTATACAGCGTTTGTTTGACTAGTTTTTAAAGAAATCAACCAAACCGAAAAAAATAGTTCTTTATACGAGAGTTCGTTATATCGGGGGTTGTTATATCGAGCGTCAACTGTATATCTATATCTCTTGGTGGTAACTGTAACAGGTGAAAATTTCCTTGATATATATCTTGATATATGAAGGGTCAGCCTTATCCCGGACCATGTACCCCCAAAGGGCTTTCTATTGAATTAGGTTGCCTGCCGAAGGCAGGCAGGTAGAAAATCTAAAAGTCAAATTTTTTGATGGAAAGTGGTTGGAAACAACGTTTTCATCGGTTTTAGCGTGTAAGAATTGCTTAGAAATGGTTAAATCTATTTTTGAAAAATTTCGATATGGGGAGGAACCGTATAAGTACCCTATTTTGCTATAATGCGACCAGTCCAGAAAAAAATATTTCCACCAATTTAATAGGGTCATATAATGCCATTATACCCTTTTTCCTTCTATGAATTTTGTTCTTGGTACATTTTTTAACGAAACTGCGAATGAAAATATTTCAGGGAGCGAACTGTCCTGGAGCGAAATGTCCCGGGAGCGAACTGTCCTGGGAGCGAAATGTCCCGGAGCGAAATGTCCCAGGAGCGAAATGTCCCGGGAGCGAAATGTCGCGGACCCATTTTGGCCAAAACTAAAATATGGTCATGAATTATGCCATTGAAACTCATAGTGTCTGTTGTGTTGTTTCTTCCATCTTCCTTTTGTATGATATTTTGCGTGCACGCTCGAGGTCGGTTCATCAAATTAATTTTCGTCAATTTGCAGATATTACTGCAGACAATGAAGGGTAGCTACGCGCCGGTTTCGTCCTTATTCGTCATCGAGTCCTGGGTTCGTGCGAATTGGCAGCTATGTGGAGTGGCAAGTCAAGCGGTCAGCAATGTGGTTCGTCAATTCAAGGGAACTGGCGCTAACAAGAATCAATTATAGTTATATTTTCTGTTGTCATGTTGCTGTTATTATTTTTGCCTGCGTTTGAGAGATGTGTTTAGTAGTGAATAAATATTGCTGTCCTAGCCGATTATAAGGTGTGAATGTTAATAGGTGCGATAAGAGATGAAAGATTGAGATGTGGTTCAGGAGGAACAGAATATTTGGATTAAAGGGCATGCCCGTGCGTTAAGGCGCGAACCAGCAGTTTTTTTTCGAATTTTTTCGAATCGTCCCATTGTTCACTTGTTCTGCGTCAAATCTGATATAGATGACCTTATACTGCTTTTAAAAACTAGGCAGAAAACTTAAAAAATCTAGACGAGAACGAATGTAAAAATTTATCAAGAAAGAAAATAACTGCTGGTTCGCGCCTTTCTCCCCATCGGGCACGATCATGCCCTTTAAAACATTGGACACATAAGTAAAATGTAGGTATATGTATAAGCGTCATTTGTGTATCTGTTGTTTATATGGTGTAATAATGGAGTCTATGAATGGATAGTCTAAATATAGACAGGTTGAAATTATGGCAAAAATTCAGTATTTCAGGGCCTCATTCAGAAAAATTCCATCGAATTTGGTGTCAACCACCTCGAAATGGGTGATTACTAATTGCAAATTGAGATTCTAGATAGTCAACAGCATTTTGGCCCCAAGACACCGTGCTTAGCACACGATTTTGGGTTGAATAATGGAGTTTGTTCAGCACTAGGATAGATGAGCCAATTGACATGTGGACCAATTGTGCTAGAACCGGCCTGAGTTAATGGCTAAAATCTAATAGTTTATGGCCAAAATCCAACATTTTTTTAGCCAAAATTTAGTATTTTTTTCCTAATTTGAGTTCATGGCCAGAATTCAAAGTTTACGGCCAAAATTCAGTATTTTACGGCAGGTCGAGTTTACGGCCAAAATTAAATATTTCACGGCCATTTTTCACAATTCTACCGCCAATTTTAAATATTATCCAATTAATTCTCGTTTGAATTTGACTGGTACCAGCCTTTCAAAATAATCCCATCAGCGACGAGCATGCCCCTTTAAATTCAAAAGGCGCCAATTCAAATTTTTCAAATTTTGACTAAAAACCACGATACTCCCCCACCCCCGTGTGGTTCGAAAAAATTTTTTGACGCTACTCGGTAATACCCCCCCCCCCCCAAAAAGCTACTCGGGAATACCAACACCCCCCCCCCCCCCAAAAAATCGGACCTACTCGGTTATACCCCCCCCCCCCAAAATGAAGTTTTTAGGAGTGGTCAAAACACATTTTTAGCAATAATTTCGCCATAAAAGTTTAGAAAAGCATTTTAAAAGGGATTATGGGCTGTATTGGGTAAAGGGACGTTTCGCCCATATTTGGACAAATGTCCAAAAATGGGCGAAACGTTCGCCCATATTTGGACATTTGTCCAAAAATGGGCGAAACGCTAATTTTGCCTTGTCCCCCCTGTTGATTTTTTTACGAATTTTCATTCTCTCTAATTGCGTCAAAACCGTTCCATAACACATTTTCCCTCGCTTTTTAACAAAAAAAGAGATTGTATCTCATACCTCGTACCATTTTGTGACTTTTCCAACCATATGCTGATGTCATGTTTTGTTTTAGATTTTCGGATTGATAATTATTTGTCTGTTTTTTTTGCTGAAAGAGCTACTTTAGAGTGCTTAACAAAGTGCTGCTGGCATTTTTTGAGTTTTTTCAGGATTCACCATCTTCACTGAAATTAATCTATAGCCTTTCAAAGTATGGCGCACTAAATTTATTTACAACGATCATAACAATCAAACAGTTAAAACGACTTCAAAATGACTGTTAGCAAATGTATATGGAATAGATGGAAGCTCTTGTTGTTGTTTTGATTTTTGCCAACTGCTTTCTAGATCTGGCGAATACACCCTCCATCCAACACTCGAGTAGATCAGCACATTGACTTGGAAAAGTTTTGAGGCGGCAGCGAAATCTATGTCTCGAGCATAGCTATCGACATTGGATGAGTCTTCGGCCTGTGTCCTAACATCCTTAACATGTTTTCTTCGGTTTCTTCATTGGGCATCAGCAATTTGCACCAGTTATCTCCGATGTGTTCAGCAAGGAACTTTGGAAAATTCACAAAATGGTACGAGGTTTTAGATAAAAAAAAAGCTAAAAAACGAGGGAAAATGTGTTATGGAACGGTTTTTGACGCAATTAGAGAAAATGAAAATTCGTAAAAAAATCAACAGGGGGACCAAGGCAAAATTAGCGTTTCACCCATTTTTGGACAAATGTCCAAATATGGCGAAACGTTTCGCCCATTTTTGGACATTTGTCCAAAAATGGGCGAAACGTCTATGCACCTGTATTGGGAGGGGAAGGGAATAATACAGGGGCCACTTTTTTTAGCTGCTTTACCATGTTTTTCAACTCGGGCCGTGGCAAAAATAGACTCTATATGCATTTTATGATCAAGAGTACTTCTCGGAATCATGTCTAAGGTAAGTGAGTGCGCGCATCTCTAACTCTCAAGCCCCCTGCGCCCCCTTCGGGGGCGCAGGGGGCTGGAGTTGAGATGCGCACACCCACATACCTTAGACACCAATCACTCGAAAGTGACTCTGGATGCATGAAAAACATGCATACCAGAGTTATTTATGCGTTAGCCCCAGTATTCAAAACTATGTTCAGCATCTTCTTATAACCGAGTAGCGCCAAAATTTTCACTGTCACTGCAACCCATAAATCATGAGTAATCATCTTATTCACGAGGCTTCGCACATGTTTTGCTGACATGTTTTTCAGAAAGTAACCTGATTAACTGACCTACTTTAACCCCTCCGAATCTCGATACCGATCTCCGAAAGCTCGGATGTATCAATGTATAGATATAGATTTATCTATATCTATGGCTAGGTGGATATCCATCCAATTTTATGACATGTTTGAATTCGCGCCTTTCGAATTTTACTTATTTTTAGGGACGGTACTTTTTCTGCCCGCTAATTACTTCTTTCTGCCCGCTAAATCTTTTTTCTGCCCCAAATTTGAAATGCCGCTAATTACTCTTTTTGCCCGCTAAATACTTTTTTCTGCCCGCAAATTACTTTTTTCTGCCCGCAAATTTTTCTTTAACGGGTATAAGGCTAATTCACAGTCCCCTACTCAATTTTTCTCATTCTTTTGTGGTTTTCATGTGTTTTGAGGATCTTGTTGTGGGCTGGCCCAGAAAATTTATCATTGCTTGGATATTTAGGTGAGCCTTCTTTAACTGTTATAAGACTGAATTTCTTGTTGTTTCTTAGCCGATATTTGACTTCTAGTGATTGAATATTCAGGTTAATGTCACGTACTTAAGTGAGGAATCTCAGCAGCCTTGTCCAACAGTCGTGGAGTGCCCGTATTGGTCTGCTTAGAATCTGTTTAATGGCTTTAGGCGAGGGCTCCGAATGAAAAATTTCAAAAAAGGACATTTGGGTAAAAAAAGGACATTTTGACTAGTTTTGAAGTAAAAGGGTAATTTTATCCAAAGCTTGTTGCCATTTTGAAGCGAAAAAAAAGATTTTGACTAAATTTTCAAAAATAAAAAAAGATTTGGGTGCCAAAAAAAGGACAAATCTTTTTAAAAAGGACGATTCGGAGCCCTGCTTTAGGCGTTATTCCTAGAATATTTAATTCGGGATGTTAGGTTCACTGATCAGGTAATTTTTTCTTCATGACATGATTCGCGTTTCAACTGCATACAACGTGACAGCGTCGTCAACGCACGTAGCGTCAATTGAAAATATTTAGTCCACTTGGAAAATATAACTTTGTCACACTGTATGTGGTGCAACTGCCACTCTCTATGTGTCTTCGTGCTCCACCCACAAGACAGCATGGCTGGGCCTGTGTAACATAGTTGTCGGAGCACGCTAACTTCAAGAGGCTGCCTAGCGAGAGTTAGGCTATTCTGGTATTTTAGTTCATTCATTTTCAGGTATTTCTCGTGGATTAACCAATCAAGAAAAAGTCATCAATTAACCAAAAGCTGATCAATAACGAGTCAGATGGTGAGCTGGAACTATGTGTATTTTTGCTGAAGAAACCTTTAAACCTTCCTCAAGTCAAATGGTCATAAACAGAAATAATAAACAGAAATTTCAGGAAATTACTTACTTATCATGACGGTTGGCTTTAAAAAGGAAAATTTGACGTCAGTAAATCGATCTGGCTTCGTTGACATTTGACTGTTGTTGATCCACGAGAAATACCTGAAAATGAATGAACTAAAATACCAGAATAGCCTAACTCTCGCTAGCAGCCTCTTGAAGTTAGCGTGCCCGACAACTATGTTACACAGGCCCAGCCATGCTGTCTTGTGGGTGGAGCACGAAGACACATAGAGAGTGGCAGTTGCACCACATACAGTGTGACAAAGTTCATATTTTCCAAGTGGACTAAAATATTTTCAATTGACGCTACGTGCGTTGACGACGCTGTCACGTTGTATGCAGCTGAAACGCGAAAGTTCTTCGACAGCAGCAAGCCTTGTTCGCATCGCCAATCAGGAGGAGGCAATGAGGGCTAAAGAAGAAAAAGGCGAGCAAATCGAAGAGGCTATGATAGCTGAAGAAGAAGAGGAGCTGGATGAAATTGATGGTCTTGGCAACCAATTGTCCTCCATTTTCGTTCCTGAAGTCAAGTGTTGGATCTACAAGCGGCCTTGGAGGTTCCATCTGACCAGCCAGAAGTCGAATTTCAGCAGGAGGAATTGGTTGATGATGCTATCGACTGCCTCAACAAGAAGAAGTCGATGAGAAGAAGCAGTGCTCAACCTTTGTTCGTCGCCAGTGGACTCGAGAAGACGCCCATGTGCTGCCGTTAAAGCCTAGAGTTCAGACGATGTTTTGGTCCGACAGCGATCTCTGGAATGTCCTTCGGTGTGCTTGCTGCAAATCTCCGATGCATAGAGTCAGTTCTTGCAAGGTTGACAAGCCGTGCATCGCTGTAAGTTTTTTGCGATGGCTACCAATCAAATAGTTACGTGTTAATTTGCATAGGGTATTGATGAAAATAACAAAATGTGCTTCTACTGCAAAGAAAGAGGCCATTGGGGTAGTACTTGTCCACTTGGAGCAGGAAAGGGTAAGCTGGTTTCAGAAGTGTTGTAAGTATTACATGAATGTTCAGAAATAGCGCTGCCTCCAAACCACTGCTTTACGTGTGCTGAGAAGGGACATTCATACACTGAGTGTCCCAGTGGCCAGCCTCCTGTCCGTGTGAAGTCAAGAACAAGTGGCAAGTGGTTCGACCTGGAGAATGAAGGCAATGCTAGCGAGCGTTTGGTTGTGAAAGCGTACGGTTGGTGAAACTTTTCGGAAACCATTAACATCAGCGTATTCAGGCAAAGAGGGGATGGCATGCTACCGTTGCGCTCAGAATGGTCATTTCTCCTACGAGTGCCCTTCCTTCAGGTGCTTCAAGTGCGGCGGATTGGGTCATCTGGCTAGGAATTGCGAAAGTGATTACTTACCACTGATGAGGCTCTGACAGCCATGTAGTTGTTGTTTTACTGATTTCTTTTGTCTTCGCTGAATAAATGTTGTTGGAAACTTTTTGTACAAAAAGCACGTGCTGGGTATGTCCCTATAAGTTATTACTTATACAGTATTGTGTGTGTATGTGTCTTTAAAAATTTCTTCTCTCTATTTTTTTCCCTTCTTTAGCTAAAAAACTGAAAATGCGAGGTCTTCCGTCTAAGGAACAAGTGAATTTCTTTCGTTCTCAGTTTGTGGCTGTGGTGCATCAGAGGGTCAGCGCCGCCAGTCATGGGCCGCGAATCAACTATGCATGGCGCTATCTTCAAATACAGGCGTTGTGCCAGACACAAGAACCTTCTTCGAAGACCTAATTTTTTTCATATAGACTGGCTGAAGCCATGAAAAATAACTTACAGGAAAATGCGAGGCCCGAGCCACCAACTTATCCTTTCTTTCTGCCGAACATTCCATTTTCAAGTACTTCTCGACGATGTTCGCGAGAATGAGATTTTTGTTTTCGACGCACTTTTCGCACTGCACCATCGTTAGTAAAATCAGATAGCTGCAAAAAAAATTTTAGCAAAAAGAAGGGGAAAAATAGAGAGAACATTTTCAGTACACATCCACACAGAAATATTGCATAAGTGAATGAAGACAAAGTGAAAATTCCCCGCCATAAATTTTCAAAATTAATTCACCTCAGTTTTGGACCCAAAACTGAGGTAAACTGATTTTTTTTTAACCTCCTTAATGAAACAAGCACGGGGAACACGATGTGTATGGCCGCCAAAAAAGGGTTGTCAGAGGCTCGGAAAATTTGAAATTTTTGTATCAGGGTGGCTTTTCAAAGACTCTTGCCTTGCAAATAAACGATTTCGACCCTACCGGATTACCCCCCCCCCAAATGAAATTTTTTTAAAGTGTTTTTAAACACCCTATATCGACCCAAAATTGCCTCGGGAGTTCAAAAAAGACATTATTTTGAAATCTGGTTAATAAAAAATTGAGTTTTGGACATTTTGAAATTTCGACCATTTGCCTGTTTTGGCATGTTTTGGTCACTGGAGCTGGGCAAAAATAGTCTCTAAATGCATTTTTGTTCAAGAGTCTTCTCGGAATTATGTCTAAGGTAAGTGAGTGCGCGCATCTCTAACCAACCAAGCCCCCTGCGCCCCCTTCGGGGGCGCAGGGGCTTGGTTGCTTGGGGTTGAGATGCGCACACCCACATACCTTAGACGCAAATCACTCGAAAGTGACTCTGGATGCATAAAAAATGTATGCATACCAGAGTTTATTTATGCGGTAGGCCCCAGTCAACAAAAACTATGTTCAACATCTTCCTTTTCACACTAAATTGGCCCTTTTTGGTCCTTTCCCACCTTAATATGGCCCTAAATCCCTTCAAAAATGGTCAAAATAGGTATATTTGGTGGTCCAAAACTCAATTTTTTATTGACTAGAACACAAAAATAATGCCTTTTTCGAGCTTCTGAGCAATTTTAGGTCGATATAGGGTGTTTGGAAACACTTTAAAAAAAATTTCATTTGGGGGGGTATACTCCGGTAGCGCCACGATTTCTAATAAAAAGTTTGAAAAGTTCGTTCAAAAATCTATACGAGTTTTGTTTTTACAATTATTTGGACTCCAGTTTGGATGCTGCTTTTTAGTGGTGATTTTTCGTTCCTTTTATCGTGGTTTTTTGTGTGCGTGGACGTTTATTTGTGGTGCATGGACGTTTGTTTGATTTTAGACTTTTGTCTATTTTGGAATAAGTAAATTTCAGCTAGACTGCACTGCAGTGTAGTGTACTGTTAACCAACTGGAAATGATATTATTTCATTCGGTTAAGATTGTAAACGTACAGAAAATATACGGGTGGTCCAAAATTTTCGGACACTTTCAAAGCGCCATAACTTTTTTCTGGGATCGAATTTCGAAATTCTGTGGGAGCAGGTTTACAATACCCCCAGCACTCAGGTTTACTTGACCCCCAGCATTCAGGTTTACCTGACCCCCAGCACTCAGCTTTACCTGACCCCCAGCACTCAGCTTTACCTGACCCCAGCACGCAGGTTCAACCACACCAATTTGGCCAATTTTTTCACAAAATTTTGTTGTTTTCGTATTTTCAATTTTTGCGTCTTTCTTGTAGTGAAATTGGCCCACATTATTTCTTCGACATTTCTATTCATCATTTTATTCGCTATTTTTGCTGTTTTCTGCTTCTTTTTGCTTCCGTTGCGTATTGTTTACAGCTTTATAGTATCCTTTTTGCAGATGGCTTTGCGACGCGACGGACGCTCGTCTACGAATAGATGGACATTCGCTCAGTTGGACCGACTTTCAGAAGACAGTGATGCTTTGCTCAATTTCTTGGATACTCACGGATCATCTCTCTCAATCGGCGCTGCTCGAAGTGTGGCAAGGATGACATGAAACTCAATGAACGAGCTAATGGGTTAGTACAATTTTAATTTTTCGTTTCGTTTGTTTTACGAGCTAATGTACATCTGTTCAGACAATGGAGATTTTGTTGCGGAAGAGGATCAATCCTGGTGGGAAAACGTGTTCTGGAGAACAGGGATTGTTAGCAAATTCATTTTTGATGGACGCCAAACAGCCAATCATTGTAACTCTTAAGTTCATTTACCTTTGGTCGGTTTTATCTTGAATAAATCTAGCATCTGCCAAATCATCATCATTATTTTAGGCTTAGTGGTATGGAGCAGCAAAAAATCAGGGATGAATCGGAAGTGCTGGGGGTCAGGTAAACCTAAGTGCTGGGGTCAGGTAAACCTGAGTGCTGGGGTCAGGTAAACCTGAATGCTGGGGTCAAGTAAACCTGAGTGCTGGGGTATTGTAAACCTTAGCCATTCTGTGAACTCAGAATCGACTCAGAATTTTATGCCGTTTGCTTGGTATATAATGTCAAAATCACGATTTTCGCTTGGTCCCCCTGTGGTTTGGTCTGGTCTGTAGATGGCCTCTGCATGCCTCCGGATATATACCAAGCAAAACGGCATAAAATTCTGAGTCGATCTGCGTTTACAGAATTTCGAAATTCGATCCCAGAAAAAAGTTATGGCGCTTTGAAAGTGTCCAAAAATCTTGGACCACCCGTATTATCAGGTGCCGCTCGATCAGCAACTACCCCCCCCCCCCATGTTTTTCAACTCGGGCTGAGGCAAAAATAGACTCTATCAGGGCTTCCAAACGTCCTTTATTTAAAGATTTGTTCGTTTTTTGGACCTCAAATCTTTAAGCTCCACCCAGACTCCGGCGTAACACGAGTCGCGTAACAAACTTTCAATGGTTTCCACAACAAATATTTTAATTTTAACCTGTAGTTATCTTATACTCAAAATGACCGCTAGAATCTAGCGAACATTTTGGTAAGAATAGCTCCCACAGTTCGTATTTAAATTTTTGAGAAATCAACAAAAGCAAGTCGCGTAACAGCGTGTTACGTGACTCGACCTGCGTAACACGCTGTTACGCGACTTTCTTTTGTTGATTTCTCAAAATTTAAATATGAACTACGGGAGCTATTAATACCAAAATGTTCGCTAGATTCTAGCGGTCTTTTTGAGTATGAGATAACTACAGGTTAAAATTAAAATAGTTGTTGTGGAAACTATTGAAAGTTTGTTACACGACTCGTGTTACGGCGGAGTCTGGGTGGAGATTTAGAATTTTGAAATTTCACGCCAAAATCTTTATTTTTGGTACTCGAAACCCAATAGACAGAATGGCTGAATAGAATGGCACTTTTTGAGCGAATGTTCTTTATTTCATAAAGATGTCCTTAATTAAAAAAAAATTTCGAATTGGATGCCCCGCTCTATGTGCATTCTGTGATCAAAAGTATTTATTTCTGCTGGCGTACTATCTGATCTTTAGAAATCCACGAATTTCCCAAATTTTTTAAAATTCAGTTTATAGAAGATTAAATTGTGATATTGAGGTGTATAAAGCATCTGAATCTTTACTCAATAAATATTTACTACAAAACATTTGGCAGAAAGGAGATTATTTCTGTAAGGATGATATTCGTTGTTGGAGATTTTCAATTTTGGAAGACAACTCAACCACAAACTTTGTTGTCTCACGCTTGAGCTCAAATAACATAACTTTGTGATTTTCGGTTTTCTTTTCCAGATGCTGCTTCACTCCACACAAGTCATTTAGTTTTGAAGAAAATTCTTGGGCTATAAAACAATCAATGTTAGAAAGTCATATATTTGCGGCGTGGTGACAAGTGGGCCTTAACATTTGAGGACGTGTCAGCAGGGGATCGATTTTTGAAGCAGGAAGATTTGATAGCCGACATAAGAAGACGGAAATTTGAGTATCGACTTAAGAGCACACATATTTAGAAATCGAAACTTTGGTTCCGAAATTTAGATCTCGTCATATATGGATCGATATTTTCATACCGACAGTTGCGGATGAAAAATGTGAGGCCCGAAATTAAATACGCGAAATTTGTGGACAGGACACTGCTGGCCCGATATTTGTGGCGCGATATTTAAGTCCGAAAAATGAGGACGAAGTATTCACTGCTCGATATTTAATTCTTCGTATTTTAAACCCGACAGTTGAGGCCCGATTTGAGGACGAGACATTTGAGGCCCGAGATATAAAGACGCGACATTAAAGGCTCGACATTCAAGGACGCGATATCAGAGGACGCATGGATGCGTCATTTGAGGATGCGACATTTAAGGCCCGACATTCAAAAATGCCACATTTAACACGCCGGCATTTATGGACCGGTGTATTCTAACTCAGAATTTCATGCTGAACTCGATGGTGCGGGTCCTACTCGCTTCAATCATTGACAAGTAGGTAAAAAGGCCCCGGAAGGTAACAAGTTGTGGATGGTCGAAATCCAGCTGGATACCCACAGGTTTTCAAGTAATGCGTCATGATTGTTATACTATACACACACTCAAATATACAAAAATGACCGCTAGAAGTTCGGCTTTCGAGTAGTACCAAAGACTGCCTGCTCTAGTTTTCTACAGGCTATAATTTCGTATTTAGATCATACCGAGTTAAATCTCCCACACAATAAAATGGATGCAGAATCTCACGGTTATTTATACACTAAAGTAGCAATACTTTATCAAAAAGGCAAATTTCGTTTTGGCAAAACCTACGTTTGGCAAATTTCGATATGGCAAATTTCGTTTTGGCAAAACATACGTTTGGCAAATTTCGTTTTTGGCAAGTTTCCCCTAGCCTTAAATGTGGCCTTTTTGAATGTCGGCCCTTAAATGTCGCATCCTCAAATGACGCATCCATAAATGTTGCGTCCTCTGATATCGCGTCTTGTAATGTCGAGCCTTAAATGTCGCGTCCTGAAAAATCGGGCCTCAAATGTCGCGTCTTTGTATTTCGGCCTCAAATGTCGCGTCTTTGTATTTCGGCCTCAAATGTCGCGTCTTTATATTTCGGCCTCAAATGTCGCGTCTTTATATTTCGGCCTCAAATGTCGCGTCTTTATATTTCGGCCTCAAATGTCGCGTCTTTGTATTTCGGCCTCAAATGTCGCGTCTTTGTATTTCGGCCTCAAATGTCGCGTCTTTATATTTCGGCCTCAAATGTCGCGTCTTTGTATTTCGGCCTCAAATGTCGCGTCTTTATATTTCGGCCTCAAATGTCGCGTCTTTATATTTCGGCCTCAAATGTCGCGTCTTTGTATTTCGGCCTCAAATGTCGCGTCTTTATATTTCGGCCTCAAATGTCGCGTCTTTATATTTCGGCCTCAAATGTCGCGTCTTTGTATTTCGGCCTCAAATGTCGCGTCTTTATATTTCGGCCTCAAATGTCGCGTCTTTATATTTCGGCCTCAAATGTCGCGTCTTTGTATTTCGGCCTCAAATGTCGCGTCTTTATATTTCGGCCTCAAATGTCGCGTCTTTATATTTCGGCCTCAAATGTCGCGTCTTTGTATTTCGGCCTCAAATGTCGCGTCTTTATATTTCGGCCTCAAATGTCGCGTCTTTGTATTTCGGCCTCAAATGTCGCGTCTTTGTATTTCGGCCTCAAATGTCGCGTCTTTATATTTCGGCCTCAAATGTCGCGTCTTTGTATTTCGGCCTCAAATGTCGCGTCTTTATATTTCGGCCTCAAATGTCGCGTCTTTGTATTTCGGCCTCAAATGTCGCGTCTTTGTATTTCGGCCTCAAATGTCGCGTCTTTGTATTTCGGCCTCAAATGTCGCGTCTTTGTATTTCGGCCTCAAATGTCGCGTCTTTATATTTCGGCCTCAAATGTCGCGTCTTTGTATTTCGGCCTCAAATGTCGCGTCTTTGTATTTCGGCCTCAAATGTCGCGTCTTTATATTTCGGCCTCAAATGTCGCGTCTTTGTATTTCGGCCTCAAATGTCGCGTCTTTGTATTTCGGCCTCAAATGTCGCGTCTTTGTATTTCGGCCTCAAATGTCGCGTCTTTGTATTTCGGCCTCAAATGTCGCGTCTTTGTATTTCGGCCTCAAATGTCGCGTCTTTGTATTTCGGCCTCAAATGTCGCGTCTTTGTATTTCGGCCTCAAATGTCGCGTCTTTGTATTTCGGCCTCAAATGTCGCGTCTTTGTATTTCGGCCTCAAATGTCGCGTCTTTGTATTTCGGCCTCAAATGTCGCGTCTTTATATTTCGGCCTCAAATGTCGCGTCTTTGTATTTCGGCCTCAAATGTCGCGTCTTTGTATTTCGGCCTCAAATGTCGCGTCTTTGTATTTCGGCCTCAAATGTCGCGTCTTTGTATTTCGGCCTCAAATGTCGCGTCTTTGTATTTCGGCCTCAAATGTCGCGTCTTTGTATTTCGGCCTCAAATGTCGCGTCTTTGTATTTCGGCCTCAAATGTCGCGTCTTTGTATTTCGGCCTCAAATGTCGCGTCTTTATATTTCGGCCTCAAATGTCGCGTCTTTGTATTTCGGCCTCAAATGTCGCGTCTTTATATTTCGGCCTCAAATGTCGCGTCTTTGTATTTCGGCCTCAAATGTCGCGTCTTTGTATTTCGGCCTCAAATGTCGCGTCTTTGTATTTCGGCCTCAAATGTCGCGTCTTTATATTTCGGCCTCAAATGTCGCGTCTTTGTATTTCGGCCTCAATGTCGCGTCTTTATATTTCGGCCTCAAATGTCGCGTCTTTGTATTTCGGCCTCAAATGTCGCGTCTTTGTATTTCGGCCTCAAATGTCGCGTCTTTATATTTCGGCCTCAAATGTCGCGTCCTCAAATGTCGGGCTTTAAATGTCGCGTTCTTGAAAAATCGGACCAGAAATGTCAATGAACGAAAAATAAGCCACTAATGTTTTGTCCTTAAAAGACGGTCTTGAAAAATCGATCCTGGAAATGCTGAGTTTAAAAGGTCACGTCCCTAAATTTCGATTTATAGTATTCGGGTTCCAAATGTCAGATCCGCAAATTTCGACTCTCAAAAATCTATCTTCATATGTCAGACTGCAAATGTCGGTTCTCATTTGTCATTCCTCATATGTTGCATCCTTGATAGTCCATCTTTATTTATCGGGCCACAAATGTCAGTCCTCAATTCTCGGCTTTCGAAAAAGTCAATCCTTAAGAAATTTTCCTCAAATGTTAAGGCCCACTTGTCACCACGCCATATTTGCAACCACTGCATATAAGTTTACAATTAAACCTCGTTATAAATACTTCCTTGGGACTTACCCGAGGTGTATGTTATACTGGGGCATGTTGTAACGAGGTTCGACTGTAAGTCACAAGTTTGATTTACCGTACATTTTTGGAAAAAGGTGCCTTCCAAAAGGAGACCATTTAAAACCCATCTTTGGGTTACAACTTAGTGCTGAGATTGCAAAAAAAACTGTGCGAAATTAAAAATCAGATTAGCAACATTAAAGGACCATTGCCGTCTACGGCCACGGAAATTTGGACTTTTTGAATTGGCGGGGGACAGCTAAGTTACTGCGAAAATATTTTTTGAATTATTTATTTTCATTTTAAATAATTTATGTGTATTGATCTAATCGTGTCTTTAACGGCTATAAGTTAGTTGTAGTGCAGAGGCTGTGTTAGATCTTGTCCGATCTGGAATGTAAGCAACGTTGGGCTCGACTAATAGATCGTTCAAAAATTTGGAAAATTTTGAACGATCTATTTTGAACGATGCATCCAATTTTGAACGATGCATCCATAAATGTTGCGTCCTCTGATATCGCGTCTTGTAATGTCGAGCCTTAAATGTCGCGTCCTGAAAAATCGGGCCTCAAATGTCGCGTCTTTGTATTTCGGCCTCAAATGTCGCGTCTTTATATTTCGGCCTCAAATGTCGCGTCTTTATATTTCGGCCTCAAATGTCGCGTCTTTGTATTTCGGCCTCAAATGTCGCGTCTTTATATTTCGGCCTCAAATGTCGCGTCTTTGTATTTCGGCCTCAAATGTCGCGTCTTTATATTTCGGCCTCAAATGTCGCGTCTTTGTATTTCGGCCTCAAATGTCGCGTCTTTATATTTCGGCCTCAAATGTCGCGTCTTTGTATTTCGGCCTCAAATGTCGCGTCTTTATATTTCGGCCTCAAATGTCGCGTCTTTGTATTTCGGCCTCAAATGTCGCGTCTTTATATTTCGGCCTCAAATGTCGCGTCTTTATATTTCGGCCTCAAATGTCGCGTCTTTGTATTTCGGCCTCAAATGTCGCGTCTTTATATTTCGGCCTCAAATGTCGCGTCCTCAAATGTCGGGCTTTAAATGTCGCGTTCTTGAAAAATCGGACCAGAAATGTCAATGAACGAAAAATAAGCCACTAATGTTTTGTCCTTAAAAGACGGTCTTGAAAAATCGATCCTGGAAATGCTGAGTTTAAAAGGTCACGTCCCTAAATTTCGATTTATAGTATTCGGGTTCCAAATGTCAGATCCGCAAATTTCGACTCTCAAAAATCTATCTTCATATGTCAGACTGCAAATGTCGGTTCTCATTTGTCATTCCTCATATGTTGCATCCTTGATAGTCCATCTTTATTTATCGGGCCACAAATGTCAGTCCTCAATTCTCGGCTTTCGAAAAAGTCAATCCTTAAGAAATTTTCCTCAAATGTTAAGGCCCACTTGTCACCACGCCATATTTGCAACCACTGCATATAAGTTTACAATTAAACCTCGTTATAAAATACTTCCTTGGGACTTACCCGAGGTGTATGTTATACTGGGGCATGTTGTAACGAGGTTCGACTGTAAGTCACAAGTTTGATTTACCGTACATTTTTGGAAAAAGGTGCCTTCCAAAAGGAGACCATTTAAAACCCATCTTTGGGTTACAACTTAGTGCTGAGATTGCAAAAAAAACTGTGCGAAATTAAAAATCAGATTAGCAACATTAAAGGACCATTGCCGTCTACGGCCACGGAAATTTGGACTTTTTGAATTGGCGGGGGACAGCTAAGTTACTGCGAAAATATTTTTTGAATTATTTATTTTCATTTTAAATTATAATTTATGTGTATTGATCTAATCGTGTCTTTAACGGCTATAAGTTAGTTGTAGTGCAGAGGCTGTGTTAGATCTTGTCCGATCTGGAAATGTAAGCAACGTTGGGCTCGACTAATAGATCGTTCAAAATTTTGGAAAAATTTTATTTGCAAACTAAAAATATTTCAAAAAATATTTTCGCAGTAATTCAGGGCTGTATACCGATTAGAAAATTGGTAATTCGAATTTTTGACGACTGGCAAAATGTCAAACTGGCAGAATGCCAAACTGGGAAAGAGTCATTCGAAAAATGTCAAACTCGCAAAACGAATTATTTGAATTTGGATGGTTGGCAAAAACAAGTTTTGAATTTCGTGTTTTTGGAGAAATTACTTCTGACGCATAATTTTTTCGTGTTATCTTTTTTTGCCGTTGTAAAACTATCGAGTTTCTTGATTGGTAGAGATACCTAGGTGGCGGATACTGAGATCGCCACTCGCCTCGAGTTTTTGGATTTTACCCCTTGGTTACAATGGAATGTCGAAGTCGATGTCGAAGCAAAGTGGCTACAATGGCATGTCGATGTCGAAGGTGGTTACAATGGGAAATCGGTCACCATAATGAGAATCGGTCGCCACATCATGTTTTTTCATATATTTTTTATTCTTTTATTTCGTTATCTTGAAGAAGAATTCATTATTTTGAACTTTTTTAACTACCTAACCCACTTTGATAGTATAAACCTGTTCAAAACCTGTTTGGATTGATTCAGGCATAGCAGTAAAATGTCGTTTTCTCGGGTATTTTTTGAGTTTTGGTAAAATCGAGTTTTGGAAAAATCAATTGTATCGCGATACTCGAAAAACACCATGCAAAACCTTATTTAACTATTATCAAAGCATCTTTAGAGTGGCCGAATCAGTCCACAAAACAAGTTTCAGAACCAAAAAAGTAAAAAATTTTTGATTCAAGTACGACCACCAAAAATTTTTCAAAACTGAGGTTGATGGTTTGAACGGCTGTACCCCAAAATTTAATCGGCGATTTGCTAAGTGGTCGTTTTGCTAAGAATCTGTTTGCTAAGTAGTTGTTTTGATAAATATCTTGTTTGCTAAGCTACATCTTCTTCGGTTCTGATTAATTTCGGGGTACAGACCTAAAAACCCAAACGATTCAATGCAAACTGAAAAAAAATCGTCTTCTAAAAACGGATTAATTTGAATCGGGGTCCTCTACTCGAGACTGATTGAACCCAGATGGGGTCGAGCCAGTAACCTTGGTAATGAGTATATGGACCTCTACGCCACGTAAACACTCAAAATTATGATAAAAAAGTTATGGACCCAGGTGGATTCTAACCAGCATCCGCCGCGGTGGCTATCCAAGTGGTCGTCCACTTGGATCAAAAATTTTTTTTACGTTTTCGGGTTCTAAAACAATTTTTGATGGTTTGACAGTGTTAAAATCACGTTTTATCGATAAATTTCTGAGTTATTGTGAACTCTTGATTTATCAAAATCAAGAATTAACGATATCCGAAAATTTCTCGGTAAAACGTGATTTTAACACTGTCAAACCATCTTCAGCATGCTCAAATTAGTGCAGAAAAATGAAATTTTTTTTGATCCGAGTGGACGACCACTTGGATATCCACCGCCGAGGTTGCTGCTTCAAATCCAGTGTGGGTGGTTTGTGGGTGGTTTGTGGGTGCTTTAGGATGGTTCAGGGTAGTTTTGACACAATCTGAAATCATTATTTAGCCGGATACAACGTTGAAAATCAGTAAAAACAAAAAAAAATTGGCGGAAAAATGTCCGTAATCCCTATCAGGACATCGAAAAAAGGGAAAGTACAAAAAAGCAGAAAAGTTCTTAGCAAATTGGGATTTAAAGGGGCATGTTCGTGCGCGATGAAACACAATTTTCAAAAAAGAAAAGGCGCGAACCAGGCGTGCCAGAGATTTGAAAAAGATTTAAATTTTTTATATGAATTTTAAATTTCGACAAACCCAGCAATTGTGTGTGCAGCGAAAGGCATTAGTACTCAACTTAACCCCTATCATTCAGCAGGGTCGGGTCCCGAGGTTGAAACTGAGCTGGACCTCTTCGGAGTGTCTCGTGCTCTGAGTTTTGGATTCGCTGAGCCTTTGGTTCGGTTGTTTGTTTATGTAACGTAACTGCTTCCTATTGGTTATCCCTCGATTTCGGTTCAGGTAACCGAAATCGAAAATCTTGTTCACCTGACAGATCTACAAAAGAGCGAGAAAATTCGAGAAGAGTTGGTATGAAAAATTGGATTATTACTTGTTCCGCCCTGTTCGCTATACAGAGTGTGCAGCCACGCACAGATAGAACGCCGAACCAAAGGCAGATCTAAAACTCGACAGAAAACCGAAATCGAGGGATAACCAACCGGAAGCAGTTACCCGAACAAACAACCGAACCAAAGGCTCGGCGAATTCAAACTTAGAGCACGAGACACTCCGAAGAGGTACAGCTCAATTTCAACTCGGGACCCAACCCGGCTGATTATTGGTGGTTAAGTTGATTACTCATGCCTTCTGCACACACAATTGCTGGGTTTGACGAAATTCAAAATTCATATACAAAATTTAAATCTTTTTCAAATCTCTGGCACGCCTGGTTCGCGCCTTTTCTATTTTAAAAATTGTGTTTCATCACGCACGAACATGCCCCTTTAAAGGGGCATGCTCGCGCCCGATGCAATAATTCTTGCATTTTAAATTCGCGGGTACCAGGCACGCCAGAGATTTTGAATTTCAAATTCAAATTTTGAAATCATTTTGAGTTTTGTGCTTTATCTTTCGTGACTTGTCGGTGATTTTTGCTCTCATTTTACGCTTGATTTTCTTACTGACTGACTGTTTTGGTTTTAGCGTCAAAGAGTCTCGTGTGCTCAGGTGGTAATTTTCGCGCATGCTCACGTTCTTTCATCGATCTTGCTGCTTGTATTAGATAAGTTTTATTTATTTTGTGCGCCGTCATTTTCTTTTCCCTTGTTCTGTCTTTCAGGTGTCTATTTAGAGGTCTCAAGAGGGAAGGACATCAGCAGTGGTTATATTTATGATTTTAGATTCTCTCCTCAGGTATTGCTAGACGTTTTTATACAAATCACGCTGCGACTGCATATATCCTGTCAAAGTCCCTTATAAAAGTAAATAAATATAGCAGGCAACCATTTACGTAGTGATTTTGACTTTGTCAGCCTGTATACGGTCGAAGTGTCACTTTCTATGTGCCTTCGTGCTTCATTCTATGGCAGTATGGCTAGGCCCTTGTAACATATCTGTCGGAGCGCGTCAACTTCTCTGAAGAGGCTGCCTAGCGAAAGTGTTTATTCCGCTGGGCTTTTTACCGCTAATTTTCAGGTCCAATCGACAATTGGGGCTTCGTAGCATTTTGTAGCAGCTCACATATAGAAAACGATTAGACAACAGTCTAATTCATTCATCAACAACGCTTTCCATTGCATCGAACAACAATCAGCTGGTCATAATTTACTACAAACTGATCTTTCTTGGTATTTTTTCTGGCTTGCCTCCATTAATTCTTTCAGCTCCATGCTACCGTTCAGAACTTGTTCTTAGCTTGACATATGACGGATGTTCAATATGCTGATGATTACCTCAGAGGTGGGATTGTACTTTTTAAATAGATTTGTACTTTTCTTGGGAACCAAATTGTTTTTTTAACATATTAGTCAAAGTGTTTTTTTTTGCTTCAAAATGGTAATAAGCACTGGATAATAGATCTTTTTCCCTTCAAAAGTAGTCAAAGTTTACTTTTTTCTGTAACTTTCCGTTCCCGCTCCTGAATTACGACCATCGTCAGGATGCTCCACTAGGTTCATACCATGAACCAATCCATCAATTGCGCTTTTCGTCGTCTAGTGGTATGCGTCTCTAACTTTTAGGGGAGTCTATACGTACAACCATCAACAGCGACGATTCTTAGAAAACAGGATATTTGAATATGCTGAAACATCAATATGACCGATCAGAGTATATTTAGCTGTCGGGATCTTTTTTTGGCTACAGAAGTCAGACGAACACGAGTCCGCTTGGTGGCAGGATTATTAGCAATGATAATGGGGTATCATTTCAGCAGAAGACCTCTATCCCCCATTCTCTCTTCCAGATTACAAACGGTTGTTTCCTCGGCAGTAAGAATGTTACCAATTTTCATTTCAGCTGAAATACCACAGGTGATATAACTTCCACCTGCGTTGAGAGCGAAACGATCATACCCTTTTTGCCGCAGTAATCGAATCGATCAGTGTGTTTTCCTTCCATTTTCTGTATCCATCAATTAGTCAGGTATGTTTTGGTCTGTGTGGCTCGTTCAGCACTTCCGATTGAGAGTACTCCTGCTCTAGTTTGTTCATGGAGTCAAAGTTGAAGTTTTTTTTATTGGTAAACACGCTTTACGCTAAAATTTTATCTGAAATCGCACCTAAGCTAAAAAACAGGGAGACCAAAGTAAAAAATGGGTCTGATAGCGGGTCTAACTGATGAAAAGGTTATTTGGTGATCTAAAATTATTAACGTGAAAATCGAAGAAAGAAGTAGAAGAGGAATCCTGTGACGTAAAGAAGATATTTGGACGGCAGTGTTGTAATGCGGCAGTGTCAGGTCTTTCAAATTTTCCGATTCCAGTCGATAAATTTTTAGGTTATCATAACCGCCCTACATCCAGTCCGCACTTTCTTGTAACTCAATGTTTTGCCCACATTTTTTGTGTTTGCAATAACTTTTACATTCTCATGTCCGAAGGTGTGTGTTTTTAGCAGACTTTACAAATGCCAAGAACCAAGCAAGAGAGACAAAGATGCAAGACATGAAGATGTGGTCCCAATTGTCGATTGAACCTGAAAATTAGCGGTAAAAAGCCCAGCGGAATAAACACTTTCGCTAGGCAGCCTCTTCAGAGAAGTTGACGCGCTCCGACAGATATGTTACAAGGCCTAGCCATACTGCCATAGAATGAAGCACGAAGGCACATAGAAAGTGACACTTCGACCGTATACAGGCTGACAAAGTCAAAATCACTACGTAAATGGTTGCCTGCTATATTTATTTACTTTTATAAGGGACTTTGACAGGATATATGCAGTCGCAGCGTGATTTGTATAAAAACGTCTAGCAATACCTGAGGAGAGAATCTAAAATCATAAATATAACCACTGCTGATGTCCTTCCCTCTTGAGACCTCTAAATAGACACCTGAAAGACAGAACAAGGGAAAAGAAAATGACGGCGCACAAAATAAATAAAACTTATCTAATACAAGCAGCAAGATCGATGAAAGAACGTGAGCATGCGCGAAATTACCACCTGAGCACACGAGACTCTTTGACGCTAAAACCAAAACAGTCAGTCAGTAAGAAAATCAAGCGTAAAATGAGAGCAAAAATCACCGACAAGTCACGAAAGATAAAGCCCAAAACTCAAAATGATTTCAAAATTTGAATTTGAAATTCAAAATCTCTGGCGTGCCTGGTACCCGCGAATTTAAAATGCAAGAATTATTGCATCGGGCGCGAGCATGCCCCTTTAAGAAAAGAATGTCTTAGCGAATAAATTCTTAGCAAATAGGCGCCTTAACAAAAAATTCTTAGCAATTTGTCGCTTAGCAAAAAAAATCTTGGCAAAACGACCACTTAGCAAATCGGGAACTTATTGGGTTGGGGGCGGGTTTTTCACTTATTTAAAATAGTGTTTAAACGACACTTAAGTAATATTTATATGCTTAAACGATAAGAAAGTCAATTTCTAACATTTTTCCACACAAAAATGGTATTTTTGAAAAAAAAATTTTGACTTTTTGCCTTGGGGGACCAAGGCAAATATCCTTGTATTAAGATATTCTACCCGTTTTGGTCACTGGAGCTGGGCAAAAAGAGTCTCTTTATGCATTTTTATCAAGAGTCTTGCTCGGAATTATGTCTAAGGTAAGTGAGTGCGCGCATCTCTAACCAACCAAGCCCTGCGCCCCTTCGGGGCGCAGGGGGCTTGGTTGCTTGTGGTTGAGATGCGCACACCCACATACCTTAGACGCAAATCACTCGTAAGTGACTCTGGATGCATAAAATGTATGCATACCAGAGTTTTTTTATGCGGTAGGCCCAGTCAACAAAACTATGTTCAAATTCCATCTTTTTGTGGTATCCAGGTACCCTTTCAGGTTGGATTGCCTTGGAGGACCAAGGCAAAAAGTCGAATTTCAGTCAAAAATTTTTTTTCTAAAAAATTTTTGTGTGGAAAAATGTCAGAAAATAACTTTTTATCGTTTTAAGCATATAAAATTACTTAGGAGTCATTTAAACACTGTTTTTATATAAGTGAAACCGCCCCCCCCCCCCCAACCAATAAGTGCCGCAAATCGACCACTTAGCAAATGCCGCTTAAATTTCGGGGTACTGTCGTTCGACCCCTATGGGTGCAAAGAATACCATACACGTGGTTTAGATACTATCCAAGTGGGTTAAGTGAGTAAAAAAATCCATAATAATGACTTGCACTGGAGGGTGGACGCACTTGGGGTTTCATGCAATCGAGTTCGTAGTGCAGTGGTTGACGTGATGGGTAAATGTTTAAGGTCACATGTTCGATTCCACGTACTTGCATTTTCAAAATACCGTACTGTCATCATACCTGTGAAACAAAAGGAACCAGAAAAGGCCTTTATCAAAATATCGTTTTACCAAGTGTGTCTTTAGCGAAGTTATTTCAAGCAAATGTGCCTTTTAGCAAATATTTCTATAAAAAAAATATTTAAATTCTTCGATACATCCAAAGAAATAATTTAAGGGGGTGAAAAATAATTCGCCCAAAATTCAAATTTTAGGGGATAAAAAATAATTTGAGGTGGTAAACAATTTGAGCCTTAAAAAATTCGCATGGTCTATCTCTTTGAAGTTGCATAGGCAAAAATCGTTAATTGGTCGGTTCACAAGGGCAACAGACACCATACAGTGACTCTTTGTAATTTTTTTTCCACCATCATGTTCAGCGTGAATTCTGCACAAGAATATACTTTCAGACATACGGTCTCTCCGGTGCTAAAAATCATAAAAGACTAGAAAAAAAAGCATGTCGAAGTCCCTGTCGAAGTGCAAAGAAAAATACCATGTAGTGCTCAAAAATCATTCGGTTTGACATATTTTCGTTATCCTTTTCAAACACTTTATAGCCAAAAGATAGCACAGGAAATTCCGCACCAGATAGATGCAAATAATAAAAGTCAGCTGTGAATAACCTAGCTCTTATCGAAGCAGAAGAAAAAATTCGAACGATTTCGAATTTCGAAAATCTATATAAAATAGCCTACTTCGACACCGACATCGACATGCCATTGTAACCAGCCATGAGTAGGAAAATTGTAGTGTTGGTAGTGTCAAACCGCATTCTCTACAGTATTTCAAGTGTGATAGCACGATTTTTTTTTTTATTTTATTTCAGGCCATTCAGATGGATATGCGCCTGACCAGGAGGTATCTACACCAGGTATTGAAGTTGGGATGGGCGAAATATTAATTTTCCTCTTAACAAATCCAATTCCATACACAATTCTAAGGAAAAAAGGCTTATTTTTTATTTTTCAAGAATTTTTATTTTTCAGGCATATTAGTGGATATCCACCTCATCAGGTACCTTCCCGGGCATTGCAGCTCACTATATATAAAACTAATGCAACAGTTGTAATATGAACGATATCCGAGTTACAACAGCTAAAAAATAAGCTCTGCGAGTCAAACAGTATATAAACCAGTTATCGCGAAGATAACTATATGCAAAATAAATTTTTTGCGAGTTCTCCAAAAGGCTGTACCGAAGAATTAAAAAATATTTGCTAAACGTCACATTTGCTAAAAAAACTTTTGCTAAAAAAATTTTGCTAAGACATATTTGATAAAGGCACATTTGCTAAAAAATTTTTGCTAAAGTCACATTTGCTAAAATTTCTTTTGCTAAAGTCACATTTGCTAAATTTTTTTTTGCTAAAGGCAATTTGCTAATGAATTTTTTGGTAAAGGCCTTTTCTGGTCCCTTTTGTGTCACAAATATGACCGTAGGGTGTTTAGGAAATGGAGGTACTTGGAACGAACCTGTGACCAAGTCAAACGCTTGTCTTTCTATATCTAAAATTATGGTAAAAAAGGTATGCGCCCAGGTGGATTCGAACCAGCAACCTCTATATCAACCCTCAGGATTGCTAAGAACTTCATCCAGTGTGACCAAACCAAGTGGTCGTCCACTTGGATCGAATTTTTTTTTCGAGTTTTCGAGTTCCAAAACGACTTTTCTGCACTAATTCGACCATGCTGAAGATGGTTTGACACTGGTAAAATTACGTTTTATCGAGAAATTTTTGAGTTATGGTAAGTTCTTGATTTATCAAAATCAATTACTCGCATACTTTATTTTTATTATATTTTGAGTGTTGAGTAGCGTAGAGGTCCACATACTCATTATCAAGGTTGCTGGATCAAACCCCTCTGGTGCAATCAGTCCCTAGTAGAGGACCTCGATTCATGGTCATGGGGTTTTCTCGAGGTGGTTTCAGCAGTTTGGGATGGTATGAGGTAAATCATGGATGGCCTAAAAAATTTGGGATGATTCAGACGCAATTTGAAAATTTCGAAAAAAGCTTAAAAATTTACAAAACCACCCAAAACTTGAAGAAAAAGGTAAAAAGGGGAAAAAGTTGGAATGATAGTGTCTTTGACGCAATAAGAACCACAAAACCGCGTTAACAAAAGAAATTTTACTAAATATGCCTTTATCAAAAGAAATTTTAGCAAATGTGACTTAGCAAAAGAAATTTTAGCAAATGTGACTTTAGCAAAAAAATTTTTTAGCAAAAAGTTTTTTTTAGCAAATGTGTCGTTTAGCAAATATTTTTTTAAATTCTTCGGTACACCCCCAATTCACTTTGCGACAATTCATTTTGGGACCAAAATCAAATTGGGCCAAATCACTTTGCGCACTATTTCTAATCATTTTGCTGTCAAAGGCTAAAGGGGTGTACCGAAGAATTTAAAAAATATTTGCTAAACGGCACATTTGCTAAATTTCTTTTGCTAAAGTCACATTTGCTGAAAAAAATTTTGCTAAAGCATATTTACTAAAATTTCTTTTGTTAACGCGGTTTTGTGGTTCTTATTGCGTCAAAGACACTATCATTCCAACTTTTTTCCTCTTTTTACCTTTTTCTTCAAGTTTTGGGTGGTTTTGTAAATTTTTAAGTTTTTTTTTCGAAATTTTTCAAATTGCGTCTGAATCATCCAAATTTTTAGGCCATCCATGATTTACCTCATACCATCCCAAACTGCTGAAACCACTTCGAGAAAACCCAGGAGCATGAATCGAGGTCTTCTACTAGGGACTGATTGCACCCAGAGGGTTTGATCCAGCCTTGATAATGAGTATGTGGACCTCTACGCTACTCAAACACTCAAAATTATAATAAAAAATAAGGTATGCGCCCATGTGGATTCGAACCATCAACGTCTACATCAAGCCTTAGAATCGCTCAGAACTTCATCCAGGGTGACCAGGTAAAACCAAGTGGATCAAATTTTGGTAAAGGGACGTTTCGTCCTTTTTTTTCAAATGAAAAAAAAGGACGAAACGTTTCGTCCTTTTTTTTCATTCTAAGATTGCCTTGGCCCCCCCTGTTGTTTTTTAGAAAATTTTTAGATTGTGTCCGAACCACCCAAACCACTCAAAACCACCTCAAGCCACCCATAACATCCAAAAATGGCCAAAAGCACCCAACACACCAAAGCAACCAAACCACCCTAAACCATCCAAAACAACTCCAAATAAAAGTTTTGCGGGAATTGAAATTTTTCAGTCTGAATCAATGTAACCAAGTGGTCGTCCACTTGGATCAAATTTTTTTTATGTTTTTCATATTCCAAAACCTGATTTCTGGACTGATTCGGGCCCGCTGAAGATGGTTTGATAGTGGTAAAATGCCGTTTTCTCGGGTACTTTTTGAGTTTTGGGCAATAATTGATTTTGGTAAAACCAATTATTGCCCAATACTCAAAAAATACCCGAGAAAGCGGCATTTTACCACTATCAAACCATCTTCAGCGGGCCCGAATCAGTCCAAAAAACAGGTTTTGGAATATGAAAACGTAAAATTTTTTTTGATCCAAGTGGACGACCACTTGGTTTGGTTGTTTCAGACTAAAAAACTTGAATTCCCTCCAAATTTTCTAAATTCTGACTAGGAAATGACCAGGCACAAACTCTTGTGGTTGCAGTATAGAATCCCACCCCCCCCCCACGCGCAGTGATATCATTGGCCCGTAATCAGTACCAGTAATCATAAGCCCGTGACCCTAGAAAGGAAAAAAATTTTGTTCCAAGTGGTCGACCACTTGGTTTGGTCACACTGGATGAAGTTCTTAGCAATCCTGAGGGTTGATATAGAGGTTGCTGGTTCGAATCCACCTGGGCGCATACCTTTTTTTACCATAATTTTAGATATAGAAAGACAAGCGTTTGACTTGGTCACAGGTTCGGTTCCAAGTACCTCCATTTCCTAAACACCCTACGGTCATATTTGTGACACAAAAGGGACCAGAAAAGGCCTTTACCAAAAATTTCATTAGCAAATTGCCTTTAGCAAAAAAAATTTAGCAAATGTGACTTTAGCAAAAGAAATTTTTAGCAAATGTGACTTTAGCAAATTTTTTTTTTAGCAAATGTGCCTTTAGCAAATATGTCTTTAGCAAAATTTTTTTTAGCAAAAGTTTTTTTAGCAAATGTGCCGTTTAGCAAATATTTTTTTAAATTCTTCGGTACACCCTCTCCAAAAATCGAATTACGTTTTTGCGAGTTTGACATTTTTCGAGTTAACATTTTGCCAATTCTTCGCTATTTGAAATATACATTTTTCAAATCACTATTTTGTAGGCTTGGGGATTTGGGGTACCGGCGGGATTCGGGATTCCAAAAATTTTCGGGATTTGGGATTCCGCCAGGAGAATCCCGAGAATTCCGCGGGATTCGGGATTTTTCAAAAAATCGCAAAGTGAATACTCTAAAAAATTTCTTTTATGATTCGGAATAAAATTGGCTTTTGAGGCCTTGACTTAAATTACCGTGGTAACTTAAAGTCTTTAAAGGGCATACTCACCTGTTTTACAATTTGTCCCCGCCAATTCAAAAAAATTTCCGAATCATTGAACTTCTAGGCACATTTTTCGGCTTGGTTTCTAACAAAATAAGGCCTATAATATTATTTTAGGTATAGTTTTGTTAGAAACCAAGTTGAAAAATACGTACAGAAGTTCAATAATTCGGAATTTTTTTTGAATTGGCGGGACAAATTTTACCTTAGGTGAGCATGCCCCTTTAAGTTACCACGGTATCTTACTGGTAACTTATTACAGCCGATAAAATTTACCAACAACCGGTAAGTATAATCGGCTGTATAGTTAACTTTGGCTTGTACAATTAACTGTGGCTTGTACAGTTAACTGCAGCTCGTATAGTTAATTCTATATAGTTAACTATATAGTTGAAGTGACCACAGTAAAGTAATATTTAAAATTTTTCCTTATAGCTCTTTCACAAACGTTGGAGTTGGCGTTGGAGTTGGCGTTGGAGTTGGAGTTGGAATAATTTTTTTTATGAATACCTTTTTACTCCAACTCCAACTCCAACGCCAACTCCGACCCTTTCACAAAAACTCCAACGCCGACTCCAACTCCAACTCCAACGCCGACTACAACTAATAAGATTAAATAATAAGAATATAAATAATAAGAATTAAAGTCGGAGTTGGCGTTGGAGTTGGAGTTGGCGTTGGAGTTGGAGTTTTTTTATGAAAGGGTTGGAGTGGAGTCGGAGTTGGAGTTGGAGTCGGAGTTGGAGTTGGAGTAAAAAAGCATTCATAAAAAAATACTCCAACTCCAACGCCAACTCCAACGCCAACTCCAACGTTTGTGAAAGAGCTATTAACGAAATCGATCGGCAAAGTCGAAATTCTTATGATAAAGTCGAAATTCTTAAGGCAAATTCGAAATTCTTATAATTTTGAGAATCAATTTGTGCTGACTACTATGGTGAAAAATTTAAACAGTTAAGTCAAAATGGGTCACACCCGACTAGGCAACGAACTTGAAAAAAGGGTTTTATATCAGGAGTGCCCTGTGAAATGATAAAAGCTGTTTTAGTGAATGCGACATTCCAGATTATTTTAGGACCCATACGGAACATTATGAAAACATTGTAACCGCCTTAAAAAGCGATTTATCAAATTTCGGGATTTTTTCGGGATTTGAATAAAAACGGAAAATGGACCGGCGGGTTTCGGGATTTTCGCCTTTGGGCCGGCGGGATTCGGGATCGGGATTTAGAAAATTTTCGGGATTCCCAAACCGGGAATCCCGTGGATTCCCGTCCCCAAGCCTACTATTTTGCGAATAGTACACTTTGCCAGTAATAAATTTTCAAGTCATTATACAGCCGTAATTCAGCTGTCCCCCGCCAATTCAAAAAGTCCAAATTTTCGTGGCCGTAGGCGGTAATGGTCCTTTAAAGGAGCATGTTCACGCAGTCACTTTCAATTGTTGATATTTGAATTCCGGGGACCAATCCTACAAGTGGAATTATGACACGAAATGTTTTTTTTCAAATAAATATTTTTTGCTTTTCAAGCAAATTCTTTATTTTGGCCTCCTATTTTTTGATCCAAGTCACTTGTTTTCGGTGTAGAGTGTACCACTTAAGTCGGTTTCACGTATTAGTTTTAGGTGAATCGAGTGCATTGTAGATGTTCGTAGAGAAGGCATCGCATTTTTCCGCTAAAAAGTGCTCCAAACTTCTATAGATAAGTTTTTTTAGCTCACTAGCCGTCCATTTCTTTTCTCTTGTTCGTTCTTTTTAGGTAGTCTGCAGGAGAAATTATACTGATCGTGTGGAATCTGGCGATGCTGTCTATTTGGTTGCTGTGATTGAGCATCTCTTTGTTGGAGTTTCTGGCCAAGGTTTTTCACGTCTTTATTGTTATTATTTTGTGTTCAGGACATTTGCCGTACTTCTCAATTCTTTGATCGGGCTTTTCTCTTGCTGCGGTTTTCAGGTGCCTATCTAGGAGGTATGGAGAAGGAAAGATGCACATGGGTGGGCTCTTATATCACTCTAATCTTCTATCTTTGTTGCACTGTCCGCAGTAGTTATTATTTGCGATTTTAGGTCCTCGGCTCAGGTAATTTTAGACTGTTTTTGCATGATTTACACTGCGACTGTGCACACTGTGGCAAAGTCACCTGTGAACGTAACGTCAAATTCATCAGTTAGCTAGCTATATGCATTATAATGTACATTTTTTCACACGGTGACCATTGACTTTGTCGGACTGTATGAGGTTGCAGTGTCACTTTCTATGTGCCTTCGTGCTCCATCCCCAAGGCAGTATGGCTAGGCCCTTGTAACATATCTGTTGGAGCACGTCAACTTCGTATAAGAGGCTGCCTAGCGAAAGTGATTATAAGTCAAAAACTATCTATCATAATCGTCTACTGGATTTTATGTCACTAATTTTCAGGCTTATTCGACCATCTAGCAGTGTTGCAACCACTCTCTTGCTTTTGCTCAGCAAAGTTCATTTATGATGATCGGACAATCGGAATCAGCTAGTAATCAATGGTATTTTTGAGTATATTTATGACCTCACACCATGTTCGCACAAAATTTGTGATGATCGCAGTCTTCCCCACGTCACAGTCGATTCCCTTTCCTGTCAAATAAAATTTGAGTTGTGACTTAGGTCATTCCTAGTTTTTTTAGCGGACGTCAGAAATGCACACAAGCAGGATACGTACATGCTAGACGAGACTGGACGTGAGACGTAAAGTCCGGACATGGTTGTCCGATCATCATAAATGAATTTTAATGAATTTTTGTGCGAACATGATGTGAGGTCATAAATACACTCAAAAATACCATTGATTACTAGCTGATTCCGATTGTCCGATCATCATAAATGAACTTTGCTGAGCAAAAGCAAGAGAGTGGTTGCAACACTGCTAGATGTCGAATAAGCCTGAAAATTAGTGACATAAAATCCAGTAGACGATTATGATAGATAGTTTTTGACTTATAATCACTAATTTGTGATGATCGCAGTCTTCCCCCACGTCACAGTCGATTTCCTTTCCTGTCAAAAAATTTGAGTTGTGACTTAGGTCATTCCTAGTTTTTTTAGCGGACGTCAGAAATGCACACAAGCAGGATACGTACATGCTAGACGAGACTGGACGTGAGACGTAAAGTCCGGACATGGTTGTCCGATCATCATAAATGAATTTTAATGAATTTTTGTGCGAACATGATGTGAGGTCATAAATACACTCAAAAATACCATTGATTACTAGCTGATTCCGATTGTCCGATCATCATAAATGAACTTTGCTGAGCAAAAGCAAGAGAGTGGTTGCAACACTGCTAGATGGTCGAATAAGCCTGAAAATTAGTGACATAAAATCCAGTAGACGATTATGATAGATAGTTTTTGACTTATAATCACTTTCGCTAGGCAGCCTCTTATACGAAGTTGACGTGCTCCAACAGATATGTTACAAGGGCCTAGCCATACTGCCTTGGGGATGGAGCACGAAGGCACATAGAAAGTGACACTGCAACCTCATACAGTCCGACAAAGTCAATGGTCACCGTGTGAAAAATGTACATTATAATGCATATAGCTAGCTAACTGATGAATTTGACGTTACGTTCACAGGTGACTTTGCCACAGTGTGCACAGTCGCAGTGTAAATCATGCAAAAACAGTCTAAAATTACCTGAGCCGAGGACCTAAAATCGCAAATAATAACTACTGCGGACAGTGCAACAAAGATAGAAGATTAGAGTGATATAAGAGCCCACCCATGTGCATCTTTCCTTCTCCATACCTCCTAGATAGGCACCTGAAAACCGCAGCAAGAGAAAAGCCCGATCAAAGAATTGAGAAGTACGGCAAATGTCCTGAACACAAAATAATAACAATAAAGACGTGAAAACCTTGGCCAGAAAACTCCAACAAAGAGATGCTCAATCACAGCAACCAAATAGACAGCATCGCCAGATTCCACACGATCAGTATAATTTCTCCTGCAGACTACCTAAAAAGAACGAACAAGAGAAAAGAAATGGACGGCTAGTGAGCTAAAAAAACTTATCTAATAGAAGTTTGGAGCACTTTTTAGCGGAAAAATGCGATGCCTTCTCTACGAACATCTACAATGCACTCGATTCACCTAAAACTAATACGTGAAACCGACTTAAGTGGTACACTCTACACCGAAAACAAGTGACTTGGATCAAAAAATAGGAGGCCAAAATAAAGAATTTGCTTGAAAAGCAAAAATATTTATTTGAAAAAAACATTTCGTGTCATAATTCCACTTGTAGGATTGGTCCCCGGGAATTCAAATATCAACAATTGAAAGTGACTGCGTGAACATGCTCCTTTAAAGGGCCATTGCCACCTGTTTTGAATTGTCCCCCGCCAATTCAATTTTTTTTCCCTGATCATTGAACTTTTGTACGGATTTTTTGGCCTGGTTTCTAACAAAACAAAGCCTAGAATTTAATTTTAGGTAAAGTTTAGTTAGAAACCAAGTTCAAAAATCCGTATAGAATTTCAACGATTAGGAAAAAATTTGAATTGGCGGGGGACAACCGTTGTTGGGAACGGCAATGGCCCTTTAACGATGGAATTTTTTTCAAAAATGTGATAAAATGACGAGACTACAGAAAACAAGATTCTCAAAAAAAAGATTGACGTAATTTCTATTGCGCATCATTTTCCAGGGCATTTTGATCAAATTAGTAATTCTGGTATCAATGTTGCTCTATCAACTTTTAATCCGGCACCAGTTTTGATTACAACGCAACACCGTATACATAAGCGTACCCAGGGGGAAGGCGCTAGCTGGGCTATAGCCCCCGTCAGAAAATCCTGTATACGCCTATGAACGTGAAAATTAACCTGGCATGACTGATGCAGTTTGTAGGTGAAAATAACTAAGTTTGAGCTTGACTTCATTGTGTTGTATGAGGAGGTAGTGGAATTCGGCTACTTTTTATCAGGGTTGCGTGATAGCCAAAAGACCATATGGCGGAATATGGCCGAGCCATTTCAAAACAGCTGACCACTTGACCAACCCTACTTTTTATCCAAGTTCAAAATAATTTACCTTGTTCGTGGAGTTTGGAAAGAGATTGAAGACGCTTTACTATCGACGGAACATTCGAACCTGAATCAGATAAATGCACAAAATCAATCTATATCATGGCTTGCAAATCTGCTTATTTTCTGAATAGGCGCCTTTAAAATGGACGCCCATTCAAAAAATAAGCACATCTGGAGTCATAGTGTACATGGTGTTCCAAGAAATTGCCGACTTTTAGTTAGTCAAATATAGTTCTCGTCACATGAATTCTAAAACTCTTAGAACGCAAATCGACTTGAAATAATCTAAGAAATTAGTGAATCATTCCAAACCACGATTTTCGTTTGGAATTGCCTGAGCTTTGGTGGAATACCCGGAGGTCAAACCATTTTCGAAACCAGATACCAAAAATGGCTGTTCAATTCGGAGCCCATCTGTTTTTCCAGAATTTTTACGCCCTAAGAAAAGGTTTTGACAATTGAAAAGTGGATGGATTTCTCGATACACCTCGTATAGCAAAACCTACAGGTCACGTCCCATTGAGTGATCAGTTGGTACAGTTTGTCAACCTTCTGTTCCATTTCATCGCTTTGGACTTTGCTACGCTTGTCGTCCAGCTGGAATGTCAAACAAGGCTAGTCAAAAATTAATTAAGCAAGAGAAAGCAAAATAACCTCAGACAGCTTTTGCATAGCTGTGCTCAGATGGGAGCTGATACCATCAAGGTATGCAGGTTAAGTGAGTCCACTTGAAGGCGTAGATTTTCAATCGTCTCTATCAATGGCTCGTGAGAAATACGGCTTAATTTAGCCTGCCCTCCAACAGCTTGCTCAATGCGTTTAATCCTCTCATCAAGTGACTTAATCTGGAATAGCTTTGACTAAATTTAATTATTGGCAATTTTTTAGGTTTGGTGAAGAATAATTTTTATGCTTATTCAACTGACCATAAAAAAATTTGGACCCTACTAGCGAATAACCTCCCCCCCTACGATTTTCACTTTTTAGACGTAAGTAAAAATCACCCAAATTCACGTCCCACAACCAGGAAAAATTTCTTAAACCTATTTTTAGTCACAACTTCCGTACCCTGGCCTACCCCTTAGCCTAAGTCCTTAGCTTAAACTTATTGTTTTAAGGGTAGTTACAGCGAATTTTAAAAGGTCAGATGCTTTGAAGGAGGGGGATATTCACGAGTAGCGCAAAAATTTGAATTGAAAAGTTATGAAAACACGATTCTTGCATTATCACTTTTACAGTTTGAGTATGCAAATGTCGAGTTCCTGGCAAGGACAAGACCTCTCACTAAGCCTTCTCGTCGTAATTGACTAAAGGGCGTCCAAAGATTAGTGTACTTATAGTAAGCCCGCCAAGGATTTTCGGGTGAAAGTTTCTACGTAGGGATAAAACTTGAATGTTTGCAGGTTTCATTCATAAATCGAGTAAACGTTCGAATAGGAGAAGATGTTCTTGCCGCGAAAAATTATACATGTGGACAACTAACAGCGTGCCAGCACATAAGTGCTTGACCTGAACTCAGTTGATCCAGCCAGTTTATTACTCAGCCGCCTAAGAATTAAAAGCAGGTTGCAGCCCGCATGCACTCATTCAAGAGCGCAGGTTCTTTTTTTAAGAACGCAATGTAATAACACCGAAAACGCATGACAAACCAGTAGTCGACCGTGTCTAACTTTCAAATAGTTCCCTTTATTGTCATAGTATTACGCAAACAACACGGAAAACAATGCAATAGAGTCTATCTTTCAGCCGATTTTTTATTCTTCACCAGTTGCGACAATTCTTCTTCGAAAATCATTGGCTGCTACTCGTGGACAGCGAATCTTCACCCTCCGAACTAGCAGTTTCCTAAAATGAAAGAAAAAAAAAGAAAAAACACGAATAGAGACAGAATTGGATACTCGCAATTTACATCAAAATAGTTTCCCCCGTAAAAGTAGATACACCACTGGAGAAGCTCCTAATTACTTAGACATGGATTCTCGCAGAAAATAAATAAGGAAACGCTTATGAAATAAGAATAAACATGATCGAGAAAAACTGCATTAAAAAAGAGAGGGTTTCGCAGGAAAATATACGCCTCTGTCGTCCCTGGAATCGGAGCCAGTAACTGAATGACTAGTCACCGGTACTAGTCACATGAAGGACAGTGTTTCAAAAATTCAAGAAGGGAGTGTCTGATGACAGCCAAAATTAATTGGAATTAGCCCAAGAAACACATACATTAGAACAAAATAAAAAAAACCCGCTTTTATAAAATACCACCAATTCTCTGGTATAAAACAAGGGTTCCATCTCGGAAATTCACTCCAAAACTTTTAGTGGTGAGCCAGACAGGACAAAAATATTGCTTCAAAAAATTCTGAAAACACCCTTTATTTAAGAAAAAGTAACCTACATCTTGAGATTTCGCAGCAGACTTCCCAGCAACTTCAGTACCCGGTGGCCTAGAGACAATATATTAGGGTGTGATTTAAACGAGTTAAAATCAAAATAAAATACTTGTCGGTTTTCGGTGCGGCAGTCGCTTGCTCATCGCCAGACTCTTTCTTCAGAACAGCAGCCTTGAGCATATCATTTAGATCATCCAAGTCTGCTTTGGTGATAGAGGCGCTCCACTGCTCGCTTTCCTAAAAAGGATTGTAAATTATTGAAGGAAACAAAGAAAGAAACGCTTTAGAATAAATAGGGGAAGTTGGAGGAAAAGTTTACTCTAGATTGTTACCGTGTCTGGCTAGTAGAATAATGCCTTTCCGACTGTGATTGACAACTGTATTAATTTTGACTACCAAATTGTCGGGACCAGATATATGGGTAAACCAGTGTAAGACATCAAAAAATAGGCAGGGACCAGCACTGTTTTATCTGTCCAAAATATTTAGTGCGTTTAAATCCGTTTGCCTAAAATTTCCGCCCAGACATAAAAGTAACCTAGAGAACGCAAAAATACTGAAAAACGGAACGGTTAATAAAAACTGCTGGTCCTGGACTTTCTACGGTGCAGCACAAGAGAATGCCCCTCGAAGTACACTGAAATTCTCATCTCGATATAGTGAGGCATTGTTCAAGCCCTAATTTGGTTGGTTACAGAACTTACAAAACTTAGCCGCAATACAGGGAACCCAGGAGTGCCATTATAATTTAGGTTAGACTATTCGCGACCCGATAGTTTTCTTTGATAGAACAATTATTACTCGAAAGAATCGAAAAAGTTACCTTCTCTCTAGTGACCGTTTCCATGAGCTCTTCCACTTCCTGACGAAGACGTCTGAACTTCTGCTCGGTAGTCTCTTTATCGTCGTTTTCCACGCCAAGCATCTCAAGCACATAGTGTCCAGATCTGTAGCCTTTTCGTCTGCGGTGATTATTGAGCGCATCAGAGAAATCTAAAATTAGAAGCTTTATTATAGGTATTTAGATGTCAATCACAAAAACCTACCAACAGCATCAGCATTCAAAAGTCGGTTGCCAAATAGTTTGATGGCCCCTTCCACATCAACATGAATTTTCTCGACAGCCTGGTCCTCAAATTGCTCTTCAATCTCTATTTCTTCGGGAACTGGAATGTCGTCGGTTTCGTATACATCTTCTTTTTGAACTGACATTTTTGATGAAGCTAATTTTTTATATAAAAATGTTATAGCGAATGTCGGATCATCCAATTTAAATCAGGTGAATTTATTTATTACCATTCAGAAAAAAAAGAGAGACGAAAATTTTTCAATTCATATTTTTGGAATATTCAAAATAGATAAAACGCCAAACTTTTTCAAATTGCTTTTTTGAAAACTATATAGATATACGTATACAGTCGACGCTCTCCATAACGGACCCCCTCCATAACGGACAAAAAATTTAGTTTGGTTGGTTTCTATTGAAATTGACTAGAAGGGACGCTCTACATAACGGACGCTCTCCATAACGGACGCTCTCTATAACGGACACGAATGCCGGTCACCAATAAATAAATAGCTTTCTCCATAACGGACTATCTATATTTTTCGCCCATACAGTCGACGCTCTCCATAACGGACCCGAAGGGACCGACTTTTTCGTCCGTTATAGAGAGCATCCGTTATGTAGAGCGTCGATTTAGGTCAAACTATACTAACTCTGACCAAATCGGCCAAATTTTTTGTCCGTTATGGAGAGCTGTCCGTTATGGAGGGGGTCCGTTATGGAGAGCGTCGACTGTATCTCCAAAAAACTCCTTCCTTAGCACGAAAATGTATAGCCAATTTTCGCAAATGCAATCTATTTTCGGCTTAGAAACAGGGCTGTTCACTCTTCCGGAAGGTTCTTCCGGAGGGGAAGAAATTTCTTCCTCTTCCGACCGGAAGAAGGATGAGGAAGATGGAAGAGACGAAAATTTTGGGTGGAAGAGGGATGAGGAAGAGCTAAACTAAATTTGAACAGCCCTGCTTAGAAAGGCTTTTTGTCAAAAAAAAATGGTGCCCTCGTTTTTTAGTTTTTTTTATCTTTTCGTTGCTTTTGTATGACCAAAATTGTTTCGGCATCACGCCTAGGAAAAAGCGACTTGAGTAGAAGAAAAAAAGCATAATCGAAGCAGCACACAAAAGCAAAGCAATTCTTGGGATAAATAAGCATAGACTTTCGACCCATCTGTACTCAAACTTAAAAAAAAACTTCAAATTTTAGATATTCATGATAGAGGGCTATTTTTGAATGTGATGAAAAAATTTGCAAGAAAATTAAAAAATCGAAAATGCCGTGATTGAAAATGAGCTTGTGACCTCTTGCTATGGAACAGAAACATAAAAGCCAGTCCTATTTACTATGAGGGGCAACATTTTTAGCTTGTTCGCCCCTGTTGCTTGTTGCTGAAAAATGCCTTGGTCTCTCCTTTTGTTTTGAAGGAGATCATGGTTTAGGTGATTATGCTGACCATAATCATCACGACTGCGATTTTTTTCAAAAGGGTTATATTTAAAATTGGCCATAGAATACTGAATTTGGCCATAGAATATTTAATTTTGGCCAGAGATTTTTCGGCCATAGATTATTGAATTTTGGCCATAGAATACTGAAAAATGGCCATAGATTTCTGAAAATTGGCCATAGATTTCTGAATTTTAGCCATACTCGCTCGAGATCATGTTTCAACCACTTTTTAAGATGCTCTTGGACCTGAAACATCATGAAAAGATGTTTTAAGGGTGTCGATGACACTTTTCCGAGTAAAAAATTTCTGTAATTTTTCCGACCATTGGTCGCTCAGGGCAAAAAGTCAAATTTCGGTAAAAAAAACTCGGAAAATTGTCATCGACACCCTTAAAACATCTTTTCAGGATGTTTCAGGTCCAAGAGCATCTTAAAAAGTGGTTGAAACATGATTTCGAGCGAGTATGGCTAAAATTCAGAAATCTATGGCCAATTTTGAGAAATCTATGGCCAATTTCAGTATACTATGGCCAAAATTCAGTAATCTATAGCCAACACAAATCTATGGCCAAAATTCAGTATTCTATGGCCAAAATTAAATACCACCCTTTTCAAAACCTGGCCTAAAAGGTGAGTTTTTCATACCTTACCAAGCAGCGCTATGATCACAGTATCAGTAAAATGGGGGGATGATAATCAGAGTATCAATATAACCATAATAGACAGGGGACCAAGTGAATTTTTAAGAAAAAACAACAGAGGGACCGAAGCAAAAATGTTGCCTCCTAAAATGCATAGGGCCGTCTGCTATGTGGCAGAAAAGCCTTTTAAACTGTTTCAGTGTGAACAACTGATGTTTTCTTATGTTTTTTTTGCATAAATAACCCTCAAAAACCAGATTTAGTATTTAAAGCTCTCTATAACGGACAAATTTATTCATGAAGAAAAATGTCTCTCTCATAACGGACGCTCTATATAACGGACGCTCTCCATAACGGACGGCTGAGCCCGGTCCCTTCGGGTCCGTTATGGAGAGCGTCGACTGTATACGGGTTCGTACTCATTTGCGCGCAACTAATTTGCGCGCACTCATTTGCGCGCACTCATTTGCGCGCAACTCATTTGCTCGCACTCATTTGCGCGCACTCGTTTGCGCGCAGTCATTTGCGCGCAACTCATTTGCGCGCAACTCATAATTGTCCGCCTCCATTTAACATAAAATATTATGAAAAAGCACTGGTGAACTATAATAATTTTTTGGTGGCTTGATTGAGAATAATCATTATTTATCGAGTTGAGAAAGATCAAAAATAGAGAACTTTAGAAATTCTGTTTAATAGGAAGTAGGACAGTCGTGGTCTTCTTAAGTTCAGATTTTTATTAACTTGAATTAAAAATAGCTGAGGCTGAAACCTTTTCCCAAAGTTAGTCGTTTTAAAATAACATATTTTTATTTCTAAAACAAAACAACTCAATAACGATAACAGACAAATTACATCAATTTAGAGATTTCTCATTCCCCATGGCCTTCCTCTTCTTCCTGTCGCAAAAATGGAAACTTGACTAGGTGATGCTGCAAAGTTCTCAAAAATTCATTAAAGGGTTAAAAAGGTCCCATAAGAGCCCAACCGTCAATTTCGCGCAGCAGACGGAGACCAGGCGGAGACAGAAAAGTATAAATTGGAGGCATCCTTCAGTCGCTCTAGAATTTCAAAATCAAGAAAGCGAACAATAAAAATTTTACTTAGAGTCATGTAGCGAAAACCTCACAGCATTCTCAGTTTGCGTGATGCATTCCAACCATTCAACTTCATTGACCGGCTTGTTGACACTACTTGCTCTCACTGGTTTCTTTGGCCTTGAGACATCGTCTTGCAATGCCTTATCAGCTGGAAGCGCAAGTAACTGATAATCTTTAAGGTCGTTTCTCCCTGAAGCGACAATTCCTGTTTAGGAAGATCCAAATTTAGCGACTGCAGTTGACTTAATTCTGGCAATGTCATCTCGACGCTATTTACCAAAATTACTAGAGTGAAGGAAAAATAAGATATTACCGCAAGGGTATTTGGACTTGATAGACAGACGTGGAAATGAGAAGGATCAGATTTTTCACAGAGCAAATTCGCTTTGCTGTTCAAGACACGCTATAGGGAGGCTTTCTTTACACGTTACTCCAGTTTTGAATTTTTCCTGAATTAAGGACGCAACACATTATGTATGGGACACGGGTGTTTCCCCTCAAAGGTCGTTTCCCCTCAAGTGTCGTTTCCCTTAAAAATAATTTTTTCTAAAAAAAATTCGATCAAAATAAACTAATGTAATACAAAAAGCATGAAATATCGTTGGTTTTATTTTAGTCCCAAAAACTTTTCGAATAATATTTTTGTAACAACTTGTACGTCAAAAATAAATTATTTCTTTGGATGTACCGAAGAATTTAAAGAAATATTTGCTAAAAGGCACATTTGCTTGAAATAACTTCGCTAAAGACACACTTGGTAAAACGATATTTTGATAAAGGCCTTTTCTGGTTCCTTTTGTTTCACAGGTATGATGACAGTACGGTATTTTGAAAATGCAAGTACGTGGAATCGAACATGTGACCTTAAACATTTACCCATCACGTCAACCACTGCACTACGAACTCGATTGCATGAAACCCAAGTGCGTCCACCCTCCAGTGCAAGTCATTATTATGGATTTTTTTACTCACTTAACCCACTTGGATAGTATCTAAACCACGTGTATGGTATTCTTTGCACCCATAGGGGTTCGAACGACAGTACCCCGAAATTTAAGCGGCATTTTGCTAAGTGGTCGTTTTGCCAAGATTTTTTTTGCTAAGCGACAAATTGCTAAGAATTTTTTGTTAAGGCGCCTATTTGCTAAGAATTTTCTATTGAATAGAGTGAAAAAAATGCATTGCTAAGACGAAATTTTTCAGATGAATCGACAAAAGAAAACTTATACCTTCAATTTCAAATACCGGAAGGGGCTACTGTAATATACAACCCAACCCCAGATGCCCACCCCAGTAGCTTTTTTTTGGGGGGGGGGGGGGGATTTGGGGTGGTTTACATGACAGTAGGGTCTCCCGGAAATTCAAACTTTTGTTAAAGCGAATAATTTGTAACTAATGTTAAGGCTATTTTCAAATATCGTATTTTTTTGCATAAATTTTTTGATTACATAGTTTTGCAGCTCTTTTTTGCTTTTTCGATCGGTACATAAAACTTATTCAATTTTTTTTGAGAAGTTACCGATAAGCTTCTAACACATTTAAGGTCATTTCAGAAGTTCACAAGCTTTATGAAAACTTGAAACTTTTTATTCTGAGTTTTTTTTCAGAAGGCAATAACTTAATACTCAAATTTCAATTTTCTTTTTTGTAAATATGCGTTTTAGCTCTTGATCTGCGCTACAGCATAAAACTTACAATTTTAAAAATTTATGAAATTTTTCGACCATCAAATACTTTAACGAATATTCGAAATTTGCGCAATTTGATTTTGGCGCAATTCGCATTTACGTAATTTGAAGTTTGCGCAATCTGAATTTGCGCAATTCAAAATTGCGCAATCACTCGTTGCCCACAAAAAGTTTTTTCAACTTATGATTTTTTACAAAAAACAATCAGTACTTTTAATGGCTATCCAGAACCTTTGGGGCCCACTCGCCAGAACCAAAGGGGTCCCAGTCATTTTAAGTCTAATCTATGCGAAAAATAAGTAAGGCGCGAATTCAAATAGAACATTTTTTTGCATAGATTAGACTAAAATGACTGGGACCCTTTGGTTCTGGCGAGTGGGGCTCCAAAGGTTCTGTTGCTCCCTTTTAATAAAGTTCATCAGTTGCGTTCAAACTTTCACAAAAAATGTTAATAAAACTAAATTTGGAATAAAAAGAGCGGATTAAAGTTAAAAGGCCAGTGTTAAGGGTTACACACTCTTTATCATTCTTTAAATTAAAGGACTGGCTGTTTAGATAAAAGGGATGAACTGAAAAAAAGTTGAAATAAGACACACTAGGAAAAGATAAAAACTGAGCTCATTTTTACATTAACACATCTAATCTCTCAAAGCAACAACAACACCATCAAGATACTCTGTTTTTGTTAATCTGCGGGCAGCAATTCTGAAAAACCGCTGAACTTGAGTCTTGATCCTGGCATCCCGCTCTATTGCAGTGCTATGCCGTGATCTCCGTCCTCTGTTGGACAGCCAATCATTGTAGTCATTGTTGAAGTCGGAAGCGTATGCCATCCGCAGCTTTCTCATGAACTCCCACATGGGTGGATGAGATACATTACCAAGAAGACCCTGCAACTTTCTGTTATTAGATTCATTGAAGTTGTTTGAACGAGGTCGGTCTTGAAGAACACGATCATAGACATTCCACAAATGGTGGGCAAAGATGGGTGCTGTAGTCTGGTTGCCTATATAAGTAGAGTAGAACCAATCAACTAGAGGTTGCAGTTCAACTAGTGTAACCATTTCAAGGACAACTATTGCAAAACTGAGAAAAATAAATTGATGTTTTTGTCAAAGCGATGATCTGTTCACTTAACACGGGAAGTCCTGCCGGTGAGACCAGCAGCTTCTGGTGCAGAATTTCATGAGGAATCCGAATCTGCAAACCATTTTTCAAAAAAGCCGGTTTGGCACAAGATTTAAACCAATTTCTGAATGGTGTCAAATGTGACTTGGGTATGTTCAGAAAATCAGGTAGTACTCAAACATTTCATATACACATGCAGAACTTTCATGGCTTGTTAGAAAAGGCAGAGAACAAGCTTTCCAATGACATATCGTTCAGTTGTTTATGATAACTAAATGTGGAATTTTTTGCCTAAAGAAAAAATTGTGTGATTTTTTCAAAAAGTTTTTTTTATTTAAATGTGCAAAATTAGATGTGATAGAGCCGTTTGTTCAGCAAAACCCACATATCATTTGGAAGAGAAATTTAAACTGCACCAAAAAATGCTTTGAAGTTAAACAAAATAAAGTCTTTAGAGTGTTATGCGACAGTTTAAAAAAACTAATAATTATTCAAAAACGTGAAACTTGTTCGTCACTAGACCAACCCGCAATTTGGACGCCGGATTCGTGTTCAGCATGGTCGATTTGCGTATAAAACTGCTCTTAAAATTTGAAATTCATCGTCAAAATTCAAATTCCTCTCAAGACAATAATTATTCAAATATTTAATTCCTTGCACGTTTGAATAATTATTGTCTTGAGAGGAATTTGAATTTTGACGATGAATTTCAAATTTTAAGGGCAGTTTTATACGCAAATCGACCATGCTGAACACGAATCCGGCGTCCAAATTGCGGGTTGGTCTAGTGACGAACAAGTTTCACGTTTTTGAATAATTATTAGTTTTTTAAACTGTCGCATAACACTCTAAAGACTTTATTTTGTTTAACTTCAAAGCATTTTTTGGTGCAGTTTAAATTTCTCTTCCAAATGATATGTGGGTTTTGCTGAACAAACGGCTCTATCACATCTAATTTTGCACATTTAAATAAAAAAAACTTTTTGAAAAAATAACACAATTTTTTCTTTAGGCAAAAAATTCCACATTTAGTTATCATAAACAACTGAACGATATGTCATTGGAAAGCTTGTTCTCTGCCCTTTCTAACGAGCCATGAAAGTTTTGCATGTGTATATGAAATGTTTGAGTACTACCTGATTTTCTGAACATACCCAAGTCACATTTGACACCATTCAGAAATTGGTTTAAATCTTGTGCCAAACCGGCTTTTTTGAAAAATGGTTTGCAGATTCGGATTCCTCATGAAATTCTGCACCAGAAGCTGCTGGTCTCACCGGCAGGACTTCCCGTGTTAAAAGCGGCGTTTTCACAAGCTTTATTACGTATCCTAGTATAAGCTTGAAAAGGACCCGACTACGGCGGACCCCACGATCGTAGCAGTTATTTTTAAAATCTTGACTTTTCATGATCAAAAATCTTACATTTTTGAAATTTGTCTTATTTTCAAAATTTTCATTTGCGAAGCCAGAGCTGAATACTGACTGAAATCCTTTTTTTAATATAAAGAGCAACAGAAACTTTGTTAAAAAGGATCTTTCATTTCCTTTCACGTTCTTTGCTAAAAAAATTAGAACTTTACTTAAAAAGTTTGGTAAGATATATCATGAAATATTAAAAAGAAAGCAGAAAAGAAAATTGAGCTCAAGCACGAAAATCTAACCGAATTCTTCGCTCAAATCTGCAATCTCCGATCACGAATGAATTTAAATTTTATTTAAAGACCACCTCAGTATTACGTATTCTCACCCGAGTTTACCAAAAAAATAGGCTATTTTGTCGGTCAATGGATATCGGATCTGATAAAAACAAAACGAAAAAAGAATGAATGACAAGGTGTGGGAAAACAGGGTGTAAAATGTAACAGACGAAACAGTTAAACCCAATGATTGCGGAAAAACTAAGACTTGATTGAGAGAAGTCAAGTAAATTCTCGTCAACCAAACTATTTGGATAGCATGTTAATGATAGGTGGAGAGATCAAAATATTATTGAATCAACTATGCAAGGATAAATCAAAAGAGCACAAAAACATGTGTAAATGAATCTGAACAAAAATACTTTTGCATATTAAACTTTTCCAGGGTTTCTTTTTCTTTCATCTGGACAGCCAGTAATTTTCTCTAAAAAATGACAAAGAGTGTGTAACTCTTAACACAGGCCTTTTAATTTTTTGTCCATTCTTTTTTATTCCAAATTTTTTAATTAACATTCATTGTTAGAAATAAAATGCAACTGATAATCTTTATTAAAAGCACTAATTGTTGTTTTCGTAGAAGAAACATAAGATTCTAAGATTTAAATAATAATTACACTTTTCACCGCTTATTCGCCACAGAAATTAAGAGTGTACGCATAAAAGAGGTTATTGGCGGAAAGATTTCATTGGCGAAAAGATGCATTGGCGAACTGATTCATTGGCGAAAAGATCCTATTGTCGAAAGGATGGCATTGGCGGAGTGATTTCATTGGCGAAAAGATGCCATTGGCGAAAAGACGCCATTGGCGAAAAGATGCAGTTGGCGAAATTATCTTATTGGCGAAAATTTCATTGGCGAAACGATTACGCCCCATTTTTGAACTGAAAAACGTACCTTTCATAATTTTAATAGAATTATGAAAGCCAGCCAAGTGAGGTCTCCTCAGAGAACCGGTTTATGGAAGATTTACGGTACTGTTATTATTAGTTCAGCATTTTGACCGAATAAACCTAAAACTTAAAAAACGGTATACGGCCCTTTAGCTATGTTTTTTTAGCGGCCAATAGCGATGCCAAACTAACTTGAAGGGGATATTAAATAAATGATTGAGGTTTTTCACCTTTGTAACTAATGTGATTGTTTCAGGTTGTGCCTAGAGTGCTTGTGCTTTGGGTTGAACTTTCGTAGCGTGATTAAGTAATAGTCATTAACGCATTAGGTCGTATCCCAAAATCCACGGACAAAACCTAAAATCCACGGGAAAAAATATCTCGAGCAACTATATCTAGCAGTAGTCATCATGCTGTTGGTGTTTGCGTTTTATTTTGTCTTTCACAACTCATTTAGAAATAAAAAATTGGCTTAGACACAAGAATTTTGAAAAATTTACAAATTTTGGCTTAGACGCGGTGAAATACCAACTGACCATGAATTTGACTGACCACATATTCGGGGGGTTGATTGACCACGAGTTTTTGAACTCGTTCCCTATAACAGGCTGTTTTGTGATGTTTTTTAACTTAAGCTCAGGGTAGGCCAGCGCATTTTATGACGGGCTCAAACATGTGGCCCAACTTGATAAAAAAAATTGAAATTTCGAAAGGTGTGAGTTCAATAACCGTGGTCAATCGACCCTAGAGTTGACCAGTGGATAATTATCTGGAGAATTACCCGGGTAATTACCAGGAGAAATACTTTAAAAGTACTCCAAAAAGCCTTAGAAGAATAACCCAACCCCAATCGACCCTTGAATTCATAGTGATGGTTTTTTAGAACATTTTTGAGCCTGCCATTTGTATTCTGAAAAAAACCATCACCAAGTGGTCGGTCCCACTAAATATAAAAAATTAATTTGATATATATTTTAACGTTGCCCACAATTTTTTTCTTGTCAAATTGAAACTTTCACAACTTTTTTTGTCCAAAAAGCACAATCGTCATCGTAATCATTTCAGGTCAATTGCGTCTTCACTATTTGTTCTGTTATTATTGAAGCGACGGCTACCTCATCTGCTACTGCTTCTCTAAAATGTCTTCCTATTCTTCTTGTTCATCTCAAAGTGTTGTAGTAGTAGCTGGGGGAATAATTCAAGAGTAGTACTGCTGCTAGCAATGACGTCAACATTTCCAATTTCCCAGTTCCCCTCCTCTTCCTCTATCTTTTCTTTGTTGTCGTCGTCCCTCCCCTGCCTCCCTTCTCACCCGAATTTCCCATAGGGAGAGGGCCATTGCCACAGCCTCTTAAATCAATTTTTGGCTCCTTGAGGCCAAATTTTTCGGCTTTTTTGGAGCAAGGGATAAGCCAGCCAGCAGACACAGCCAGACTAGCCATCCTTCCAACAGAATTTCAGGAAAACTCCCTTTTTTAGCTAACATGTGAAGCAGAGCATTTTACTTACTTACTTATCCTCCTTCTAGCTGTATTTTGGAAAAGGGATGAAATTGGCAAATTTTCTTATTTTCGTTGGTTTTTTTTCGTATGTTTTTGTGGTTTTCTTCTATGTAAATAAAATGGCTGCTTTAGGTGAATTGCTCCGAATGTGATTTTTCGGAGTTGGGCAAAATTTTGTCGCTTTCCAGTTGTTGTTGACTGTGTGTGTACTTTACAGTCGTTAAGTTGACTGTGGGCTTCTGTTGGTTGTCGATTGTACAGGTGTTTTAAGAAATTCTAACACTTTTGAAGGGTCACAACTTAACTGACATTCTGTAAGCACCAATCGACTCAGAATTTGATAGCAATTTTTTAGTATATAATGTCAAAAACACGTTTTTTGCTTGTCCCCCCTGTAGTTTGGGTCGTATCTATCCATAGGCCATCCAGAGACCAGGACCCAAACCACAGGGGAGCAAGCGAAAAACGTGTTCTTGACATTATACACCGAAAAATTCCCATCAAATTCTGAGTCAATTAGCGCTTACAAAATGTGGCTAGGGACATTTTTCAAAAACGACATTTTTTCAAACGACACTTTTCAAAACGACATTTTCCCAAACGACATTTTCCAAACGACATTTTTCAAAACGACACTTTTCCAAAACGACATTTTTCAAAACGACACTTTTCCAAAACGACATTTTTCCAAACGATATTTTTCCAAAACGACACTTTTCCAAAACGACACTTTTCTAAACGACGTTTTCCAAAACGAAATATTTCCAAGGGTCTAAGATAGTCAAATTGATAGCTTTTGGTGGATTGATTAACGTTTCTGGTCTGGTCCAGACAAGCACTGCGGCTCAGAAGCAAAAGATCGAGCGAATCAAAGAGGCTTTCGCAGCGTTCAATGCGGAGGAGATGGGAAACAGCATGGCCCGAATGGCAAACGCAATCGACGGGATCAATTTAGAAGATGTGAACATTGATGGAGTCTGAAATCGTTTTGTCTGAAGTGGAGTATTATTATTGTTCTCGGTTTCTTTTTTTAATAAAGCATGATTGGTGATGTTCTGAGGTTCTGTAAAAAATTTAAAAATGCAGGTAAAAACAGTAAGGTTTTAGACAGAGGTAAACTTTAGCTGTTTTGCTCTTTGCCAGAGAATATGCATGGAAAAATGTATACGGTTTTTGTATAACGCTAAATTTTAACAGGATTTGATAACTGCTACTTCGAGAACTGTCGTTTTTAAGAATTGTCGGAACAATGGAAAAGTGTCGTTTTGGAAAAGTGTTGTCTGGAAAAAGGTCGTTTGGAAAAATGTCGTTTGGAAAAATATCGTTTTGGAAAAGTGTCGTTTTGGAAAAATGTTGTCTGGAAAAAGGTCGTTTGGAAAAATGTCGTTTGGAAAAATATCGTTTGGAAAAATGTCGTTTTGAAAAAAACTACATTTGAAAAGTGTCGTTTTTGAAAAATGTCCCCTAGCCCAAAATGTCATAATTCGACCTAGGAAAAAGTTTGACCCTTCAAAAGTGTTAGAATTTATTGAAACACTCTGTATGTTTACAGACAACTGTGAATACAGGCAATATTCACAGTTGTAACCCTTCACTCTCAGGTAAAAAAATAGTTTTTTTGAATTGGCACTTTTTGAACTTTGGATTTTTTTGGAATTTCGGACGTATTTTGAGCTCGTCCTAATGGGCGCTAAACTACCTCACGTCTAAGAATTCGCCTAAGCTGAAAATTTTCGAGAAAGGCAAGAGCTGTAACTGAAATGCGCCCTCAAAAGTCTGAATTTGGTCTTCTAATTTACTTTTTTCGTCCTCTAATTTTATATTGCCATTTTTTGAATTTTTTTATCGTAATCTTTTTTCATTATCGTGAGATCAACTATGTGGTCAAATATGTCGCTACAGTTTGCTGGAAAATATTATTCCAACTTTTTGCTGTAAATTTTGATGTGTGATGATTGTGAGTGAGTGTGTGTTCGTACAGTTAACGAACGGTCAACTATACGAGTCAACTTTGGGATTTGCACAAAAATTATCCTTTTTCACATAATTGGTTGATTATTCATTTTTTGTTGATTGATTTTGGATTGAGGCATTGACAACAATTTTCTCAGCCTTTTCCTTCCGTGTGTATGTGGTTATAGTAGGAGTATGGAGAAATGAGAGACAAAGGCAGAGAATAGGTGTGTAACAATTGTTGTTGTCTGGATCATTGAGAGGGGGTGCAATGTATGGCTGGATGATGTGCCAGCAGCAGCAAGAGAATAAAGTTCATTATAGCCTTCCTTTGCTGCTTTTTGTTGTTATTGTTGTTGAGGATGAAAGTCAATTATGTGTCTGAACAAAACGATTTTTAGCAGCGAATTGGAAATGCTTATTCTACTTTTCCCCTGCTTTTAGTACCAAGTTCAGTTGGTAATTTTGTTGAAAATGTTTCTATATAGCCAGTTTGCTTCGAAATAAATTTGGCTCGAGTTCGATTCCACCTAGGACCGACAAATTTTTGCCGCTTGTTTTCTGCGCAAATTTCATTTGCCACATTCTTACCTGTTTGGCTAAAATTCAGGCAAAACCACAGAAGTCACCGGACGAACTTTTTCTTGCCGTAAAAAAGACTTTTTTGCCGCAAAATCCGAAATGACTTTTGTTAAATGACTTTTCACATGAAATTAAAATGGATAAAACTTATTGGATCTGCTAAAAACCTGAAAAATATGCCACAAAAACTTATGGCTGCCACGAAAAAATGGATTCCACGAAAGAAACTGAAAACTGATACGAAAGAAATATTTGTTTTCATTGCAGATTTTAGTCTTTTTGGCGGGTTTTTCGTGACATTTTTCGGTTTTTTTCGTGGCATCCCGTTGGCTAGGCCAATAACGAAATTTGCCAAAACGAATATTGCCAAAACAAAAATTGCCTAATCGAAATTTGCCATAACGCAATTTACCAAATCGACAGTTGCCAAAATAAATTTGCCAAACGTGGATTTCACTCGAAAAAGTTTTTTCAACTCTGAATTGCTTCCTATTTCTTTTAGGCGAAACCTGCTTCTGGCGAATTTCAATTTGGCAAATTTTGCTTGGCAATATTCGTTTTCGAAAATTTCATTTTTGCCAAGTCTTCCATAGCCATCCCGTTTTTCGTGGCAGAAAATAAGTTTATTTTCATGGCATATTCCAGATTTTTAGCGATTCAACTAAATGTATGCTAATTAAAATATGCTTAGTTGTGGAAAAAAGTACTTGAAAATTAATTCTACTGCGAAAACAATTGCGTCAAAATAACTTTAATTTTTTTGTATGTGAATGTTCCATGCTGTAGTTTTGACTGAATTTGTGATAAAAAAAGAGTTTTTATCGCGGCTGTGAAAAAATAATTGACCAAACTTTATGGCCATTCTTTGTTTCTAACTCACTCGGTCGACTTTATTTCTTAATTCACGCTCAAATAATTTTGAGCAGTACACTAATAAAGATTCCAACAAATTACGTTTGTAGCTACCGTACTTTCTCTAATAAGCCGGCCCCCCCCTAAATTCAAAAAACGGGTTTCTGGCATTGTGTTTTTGACCTATGTTTTGAAGACCACTGTTAGGCAAGTCACCATCTATTTTGTAGCTCATCTCACTGGCTACAAATTGAGGGTAACTTACAAGAGAAGAGTCGTCAAAAATGGGTCAAAAACACAATGCCAAGAACACGATTTTGAATCACAGGGGCCGGCTTCTTAGAGGAATTGCGGTATGTTCTTCTGTCTCATCCATACAACTTTCATTATTAACAGTACGATTTTCTGATTTAAAAACCCCTGTTATTATAAGTTGAAAAGCTTTTTTTTTTGAAAAAAGACTAAAGAATTGATATTTTGTATAAAAAAATTTAAGGGTGCTATTTAATTTTTCCCGCCGATCTCTGAAAATGCCAGCTAATTGAAAATGCGGGGAGGAGAAGAATGGGCCATTTCAAATTGAGCCAATTCAATTTGGGCCATTTTCAAATTGGGCCATTTCAAATTGGGCCAATGCAAATTGGCAATTTTTTAACTGTTGTTTGATTCAAAATCGTGGCCCATTTTGAAATTGGCCCGATTTGCATCGCACCAATTTGAAAATGGCCCAATTCGAAATCGCGCATTTTGCATTGGCCCAATTTGAAATGGCCCTTTCTTCTCCTCCCGAAAATGCCCGCTAACTATTGAGAAATACTCGCTAATTTTTTAGAAATGCCCGCTGATTTTTTGAAACAAAATCAGCGGGTTTTTTTTACAATGGGGGTGTGGTTTTGCATTGGTCCCCCTGGGTAGTATGTCAGCTTGCCAATGGCCAAAAATTGATTTACGCCCTCAAAAAACTGATTTACGCCCTCAAAATACTGGTTTACGCCCTCAAATCTATATATTGCCATTTTTTGTCAAATTTTTGTTGCCACTTTTTCCATATTTTTACACCAGCATGTAGCCTGAATCTTGGCTTTCTAACAAGCTATTGACTGATTTTCTGAGATTTCAAAAAGCTGGAGAAAAAAGTAATTTTATAGACCAAATTTTTAGAAAAATTTGCTCCATACAAAGACTTTTTTCTCCAGCTTTTTGAAATCTCAGAAAATCAGTCATAGCTTGTTAGAAAGCCAAGATTCAGGGCTACATGCTGGTGTAAAAATATTGAAAAAGTGGCAACAAAAATTTGACAAAAAATGGCAATATATAGATTTGAGGGCGTAAACCAGTATTTTGAGGGCGTAAATCAGTTTTTTGAGGGCGTAAACTACTTATAGCCCTTGCCAATATGATTGTGCGCCAATGCGATCCGGCGCCAAATGTTGTTGGCGCCAATATGATGCTGCGCCAATCGCTATTGGCGCCGTTTGAGTTGGTGTCATTTTGTTGTTTGCGCCAAATGATTTAGCGCCATTTTGTTGTTTGTGACAAATGATTTGTCGCCATTTTTGACTGGCAACAAAATGAATCGATGTCAATTCTTTGAATTGTGAAGCTGAGCCAATAAGTGTTTCAACCAAAACCTGTTTCTCTCAGGTGTCTTCACAGTCAACATTTACCGTTTTATAGGAAGCAAACGCCATGGATATGTTCGAGTGGTACTCTTTCGAAGACAGTGGTGATGAAATATTCCCAGAGCAAATGCAAATGTTAGCGCCGATTTCGCTAGCAAACAGAAACAATGAAAGTGATGAAGAAGAATCTGACAACCATGAAATTCAGCAATGGTTGGCGTTTCCAGATGCAGATCCGCAGTTCTTCGAGTATGTATGTATTTGACTCCGTGTAAGTGGTCGAATTTGGAATGAGCGTGAATGTGGAATTTGAAATGAATCGTGAACCAGGATCAGAGAGACACTAAACGGAGTAGCAATGAAAGTTATTAAAGTTACTAAACGGCGTATCAATAACATCTTTGAATAATACCAAATTTTGGTTTTTCGGGCTATCAAAGTAAATATCCACCTGTCACGAGGAGTGCCGACACGAGGTTTCAGTGTTCGGGTAGGTAAAATCGCATTTTTAGTCCTGTCAAATAGGTTTCACCACACGATTTTACATACCGTATTTCCTCTAATAACTCACCCTGCTCTAATAACTCACCCCCCTCAACTTTGAGCGCCTATATCTCAGCTCGGAACAAATATTTTGCAAAGCTGTTTATTGCGTTTTCTTAATTCCCACGAGCTCTACCGATTCCAGTTTTTAAATTTAATATTTTCACCCAAAATCTCGAGATCGACCTCAAATTTTTCCAATTTTCAGCGATCCAAAAAATAACTCACCCGGGTGAGTTATTAGAGGAATACGGTATGATAGAATGTATTGCTTTTGATTTAAACAAAAATTTATTTTTCAGGTCATTCAGGTGGATATCCACCTGGACCAGGGGTACCCATCCCAAATTTCGGGTTCGGGTGGGTGAATTCGTAGTTTCGGTCGTATCAAATTCGATTTGTCACACAATTTCACGTATGATATAATGACTCGTTTTTAAATTCCACAAGAAAAAATTCCAGGTCATATGGATTGATATCCACCTGGCCAGAAGGTATCTACCTTGGATTCGGGATTCCGGTGGCCAAAATCGAAATTTTGGTCTAACAAACCGGTTACGCCATGAATTTTTGGGTAAAAACTATTTTAGGAAAAATCTTTTATTCTGAGATTAGAAAAAAAATTCGGGTGATTGAATCCTGAGGATGTCAGGAAATCATTTTGACTTGACCCACCATTGGCGCAGCCTCGCAAAATAGAATAGTTGTAGCCTGATCAAATGGTATAATAGCAAAATGGCTCAGAGCTAATTGGCGCTAATAGAAAAACTGCGCCAAATCATTTGGCACAAACAACAAAATGACGCCAACTTAATTGGCGCCTAATTCAATTTGGTGCAGCATCATATTGGCGCAGCTTCACATTGGCGCCGGATCACATTGGCGCACAATCATATTGGCAAGCTGGCATACTACCTCCCCTGTTGTTTTTTTTTGGCACTTTTCAGGCTTTAGTCTTAGGCAAGCGTAAGCCAGCGTATTTTAGGATGAACTCAAACATATCTTAGATTAAATTTTGAGTCGTTCCTAACATTCGCTGGCCAACCCTCGCCTAAAGCCTGAAAAGTCCCAATAGACCACAACAGGGGGACCAAGGCAATGAAAAAGGCGTTGAACCCTAGGCGGGAGTACACGTTTGAATTGAACTTCGACTGTATTAGTCAGAAAATACGGTTTTCGGCTATTCGACCAGTCTTTATTTTTAACCGACTGGATCCTACTTTGATTATGCATGCGTGACTAACCATTCCAAAGTCACTGTCCCACCCATCAATCCAATCACCATCAATTGTGTGTGTTAGCAGCAATCCACTTTGTGAATGTTGTAGTAGTTTTCACTTCAGAAATTCCCATGTTTTCCCGCGCTGTTTGCTCGCCTGGCCCTTTTCCGCTAGGCAGCCAGCAAGCAACACATAGTAGGCCAAGGAGTAAAAGCGGAAGAAAAGATAAATAAAGTGGTAGCACAAGAAGCACTCCAACCCTCCCTTTTTCTTAAACAGGAGGATTCAAGGAGAAGCGGCCAAGTCCTCTCCTCCTCTTTTTAATCAACAAAGAGAAGAAGTGGTTCCTATTTTTATTATGTTTCATTATTTGTTGGCCCTCCAATTCCAACTCATTTAAAAAATAGTGGTAGTAGTAATAGTCTGGCTGAAACTACAGGGTGGATTGAACGAATTTGTCAGTTTGTTTTAATTATTACCTAATGTTTTGTATTTTTTATTAGTTTTTATTGTTAAAGTATCACCTGTATCGATCTGTTACATGGTTAGCAGACAAAAGGGTTCAGGGTCTCAAAAAAACCGATCGCTAACTACCCTAAATAAATTAAACTCCGATTCAAAATGCATTGGTCACCAGGATGACCAATGCAATTTTTGAATTTCCCGCCATTTTTTTATAAATCCACGATTTTTTTTGATTTTTTTGGCCAATTCCAGGCAATGTTCAGACAACGTTACATATTGTGCGCGGATTTTGGAAAAAAATCAGGGCAAAAATAAGGCAAATCCGGGAGGGTGGTATATTTAATTTTGCCCCCTAATTTCTGAAAATTGTCCCCTAATTTTTTTCTCGTCGTTTTTATTCAAAATTTTTGTGGGAATTCAAATTTTCTAGTCAGAAAATAACTTGGATTGGTCAGAATCCCACCCCAGAATGGCCAGAAGTTCCTGCAAGTTGTTTTTTGAGGATTTACTGAAGGGAGAGTGAACTTTTTTTGCGAAAATTCGATTGAGCGGATCAGAATTCCGGTCCGATTGGCTGAATCACTCAGAATTTTACCCTGTACCACTCAGAACCACCATAACCCGAAAATGCCTGGTCAGCTAAATTGAGATTTTCTCGCAAATTTTCAGTTAAAATTCAGTATTACCCTAGAAAATTCTTCCAACCCCCTGTACAATAACCTGAGTAAACGGAGTATTTTCTAAGGGAAGTGTGCGTGTAATCGCCAGACTTACTGCCGACTAACTGGCTATTTAGCTAGTCTTTTTGCAATCCGCTTATGCTTTTGCCTTTGTTGTTAGGGCATACTAGTTTTAAAGAAGCGGGACAGTCTGCCCTGTGTGTGAGTGTCTGAAAAGTAGAAAGGTAAACAGAATATAGGTCTTTTTCTGCATCTTTATATTCCTACTTGTTGCTGCCTTACTCCTTCATTTGCTGGGCCTTATTGCTTGTTGGCTCACTTTTGCGGCTATGAGTACGCCAGTCTATAAATTTTCTTAATATAGGTTTTAGTTGGTGATTTTGCATAAATTTCCTGTTTTTGATGAATTGGCATGGCGAGCGGCGGAATTCCACGGCGGTAAAATTTTGCCAAGATTTTTTTTGACGTTCGCGCTAAGCAAAAACAAAATTTTGGCGACGGATTCACGTTCAGCATGGTCGATTGTAGAGGGCGGTCCAAAATTTACAATAAACCGACATGTCGACTAATTAGAAAAAATACGGTATATGTTTTGCTCATAATTTTTTCAATTCACGCTATTTCGACGAGATCTTTTTTTTGCTGGAAAGCAATGAGTATTCGTTTGAGACCAAACAGTCGGTTTTTGTTAAAAATTGTCTTGTTAGTTAGAGATTTGCACATTTTTTCTTTTGGTGGACTGCTGTGGCAGATGGTTGATCGTGCCATAAATTCGTACGAAAACTGGCTCCGCAGACGCATAGAACTTCAAGGCCAATCGCTGTTACATGTTGTTTCCACTGTCCAGCGTTGTTCAAATATATGCTAAATGAATAGATTTTTTGACACTTTGCAAATCTTTAACGGGTCGGTAAAACACGAAAATTTTGAACAAAAAGTGACATGTTTGGTGTGAAACAAATTAGCATCGTCTCCTTTTTCAACACACAAAAGATCTCGTCGAAATCGAGCAAATTCAAAAAGTTATGAGTAAAACAAATAGTCGGAAAAATTTGGGCCATCCTGCATACGAAATGCTTTTAAAATTTAAAACTAGGGTTGGGCAAAATGTAGTTAAACCTGGATAAACGGACACTCCGATAAATGGACAATCTATGGTCATCCGATTTGGTCGAGTAAACTACATTTATCGGGAAATGTACCTCCAATCAACGGACACCCCCGATCAATAGACACCTTTCGTTGGTCCCGAGGGTGTCTGTTTATCCAGGTTCAACAGTACCGATATTTGTTTCCCGGTATTAATACCAGTAACCGGCATTTTATGTAGTTTATTACCAAATGGTTAAAAGGGGAAACCATGGCAAAAAAGTCGAAAATTATAATTTTTTCGTACGATAAACGACATTGCTGAACACGAACCCGATGTCCGAATTTCGCTTTTTCCTAGCGGTATCATTAAAGCGAATTTTTCGCGGAATTATCGCATTCTTCAACCATTTTACTTTTTACAAGCTTTTTCGTGCGGGCAATTAGATATTGAAATTCCCTTTTTGCAGCCTGTTTTAGAATTTGTTAATCATTTTCGAAAGGTCCGGCTCAATCATAATCTATCATTTAATTGATTAATAATGAAATTTCCACATTTCCATTATTAAAGGTTTAATTTATTGGCTGTTAAAGAAAAAAAGTTTCTGATTGGTAGTAGGGTTTCTTCTACTCTAAAATAATTTTGTTTTGGTGTCGAAGCCAAGCATGCACGTGGGCCCAAATTTGTTGAAATTTATATCCGAATTTTGCCGTTGAAATTTATATTTGAATCCGCGCCTCCGAGAATTTAGAATTCCAAACTGCGCTTTTTTAACTACGCGCGAGACATTTTTCGGCATAGGGGAAATCCCGAGGGAGAAAACTCTTCAAAATTTTCAGTTTGAACGCCCGTGCTAAGCGAAATTAAATTCTGACACCAGATTCGTGTTCATCATAATCGATTTGCTTAGTAGCCTATCTTTGAACCTAAACTTACTGTCAATCAAATTCCTTTTGAGACAACAAGCATTTGAATTAACTTCGGTATTCTAAATTTTACAGTGAGGTCTCACACACAATGGTGGACTGTAAATTCAACAATCCTCACTCGGAAATGGCCATAACTTTTTTCAATTCTCCAAAAATCAGTCTTCCGAAGCCATTTTGTAGCTAAAATCGAGGGCTACCAATAGGCTATTAATCGAGTAGATATGAATTCAAAATTTTGGAAAAAAGTCAACAATCCTCACTCGGCCGGAGTCTCACTCACTATCTTCACTCCGGCCGAGGGAGAATCGCCGACTTTTTTCAACATCTTTCAATTCACAATAGTTTTATCAATAGCTCATCTGGTAGTCCTAAATCTCAGCTACGAAATTGCTTCAAAAGAATAATTTTTGGAAAATCAAAAAAAAAGTTATGGCCTTTTTCAAGTGAGGATTGTTGAATTTACAGTCCACCATTATGAACTAGGCCTGAGTTTTTAATTTAAAAACACTTTGGCATGAGAAAATCGACCACGCTGAACACGAATCAGGTGTCAGAGTTTTGTTTTTGCCTGTCGGGAATGAAAATTCGGTTAAAAAATTTGTGGCGGAATTTTCGTCATGCCCCCTTTTGTTTTTTTTCAAATTACTGTCGTCTTCGCCAGATCTTGGCCATTTTGGAGCCCTTGGCTGATGTGCAACAATGTATAGAAACCAGGACTGCCTGTTGTTCCATCATAAAATAAACAAATAAAAAGTTTACATCAAGTTTTACGGCGTGTCCTTTGCTGTCTTGATCGTTATCTATCTATAGTAGTTGGTGGTAGCTTGTATTTATTCTTCATCTTTTTCAAATTTTACCTTTCCCTTGCTATTGATTTCTTCCTTTTCTAACAACAAAGGAGGTTTCATTTTCACACACACACCTACAATATGGTTGTGTGCTGTGTTTATTCAGTAAAAGGTGAGTAAAACCTGTGTCTTTAGCGGGTATCGAACTCGAACATAGGACCGTATGGTCGCCGGTTTTTCCGATTTTTTCATAAAGTGACCAATTTTAACTAAAGAATTTTTTTGGTTGAAACATGCTATTTATCAAAAAAAATTTCACGAATCCAAAAAATAAATAATAAATATTTTTTTATATTTTCAGTTGCTAAATAATGACCACAAGGTGGACTAACAACGTTTTTGAAAACGACTGACTAACTTATGGCCATATCTCAGCAACCAAGAACTTGAAAAGATTGTGCTATGAGATTTAGAGTTCTGAATAATTTCGGGCACTAGCGCACTTGCTGTGTCCCAAAAAATTTTCGTGAAAACTGACTTGGTTGTTGTTTTTTATTAAAAACAACAGATAGGAGGGGGGGAGGGTGCAAGGCATTTTTGGTCACTTTTTGCACTGGTGACCAAATTTTGCCTACCTAGGTAGAATTACAGCAAAAATACTCGGAAAAACCGACAAAATCAGAATCCTTGCAATTTTGGAACTGAACCAGGGTTCGTAATGAAAAATTTCGAAAAAGGGACACGTGGGTAAAAAAAAGATTTTATTTCATTTTATCCAGTGCTTATTGCTATTTTGGAGCGAAAAAAAAAGATTTTGACTAAAAACTTTAAAAATAAAAAAGATTTTAGGTACCGAAAAAGGACAAATCTTTTTAAAAAGGACGATTACCAACCCTGAACTAAAACAAACCCAGCTAGCAAAAAAATTAAAATCCGAGCTGAAAATGTGTTGCACCCTAGGCGGGAACGAACTTGAGGTGGTAGTGTTACATGGAAAGTCGACTGTAAAAAGGCGTAAAATTGGAACCACTAACTTTCCACTAGAAACAGATTTTTTACCGCTTCCGCTGCTCCTTCAGTGAGCCAACACCGACTTTAATTTTCATCATTTATTCGTGGCGGACGCCCAACTAACCTCCTTATAATTCGTCACTTGATTGTGCATATCCACCTAGCTTATCAATTGCCATTTCCTAGTGACTATTTCAACAAATTCGTAGGAGAAGTCAAAAACCAAATAAATTCTTGAGAGTCAAAAGCATTTTCGGTTGACTTTTTTGGTGTTGAGAGGCTGATAAAAAAAACCCCTGTTTGATTCTCTGTGTGTATATTCTTTTTTCTTGTTGTTTGCTAAAGCAATTATTCACCATGCCATCGATTTTGATGTTGTGTATTTATTTTTAGCCTTTGTTGGTTGTATCTCTTTGTGTCTGTTTGGAAATTGCTTTCATTTTTGATTTGGACAGACTGATTTGTGTTTGTTGTATGTTGAAAATTACACAAAGGAATTTTTTGTTTTGTGGCTTTAGCCGTGGCTAGTCAAAGTACAAGCTGATCGTTGAGATTTTAAATTTTTGGTGACCCGGGTTCAAAGAAAATTTTAAAATTTAAGCATATGTGCATGCCTTAGGGCCGCAATTTGGGGGAGAGGGGGGGGGGTCGGGTGGTCATCGGGGTAATTATCTGCCCCCTTGTCCAGAAAAATTAGGCAAATTACCTTTCTCCCTCTTGAGAAAGTTGAAGTTGCGCCCTGCATGCCTTGATTCGACACGGACACAAAAGTGTTTTAGTGCAAACTTTTGTCAAAAATCAATTACAGCTGAGGCTAGCCGCAATTTGCATCTTCCAAAAAATCGGCGTGACTAGCCTGAACTGCTCAAAATTAAACCGATTTAAAAAATTGCTTGTGTGGAATTGTGTTTTTGGCCCTCGCTTAAAAATTCTGGCTCTTTGCTGTCATCCTTTGCTCTGGCTTTCGGCATCTTTTCTTTTTGTTCTTTTTTTCAGCCTTTGACCTATATTTTATTGGCTCAAACTGTTTTATTCTGTTTTATTTTTGAACTATTTGTGCAGAATTAAAAATCTGCCGGTGTAGATCGATAATCCGAGAGGATGATAATTAATTTGACTTTTACAGCCTATTTCACCGATGGCTCTTTACCGTCTTAACCAGGGCTTCCGAACGTCCTTATTTATAAGATTTTTCGACGCTACTGTCATACCCCCCCCCCCCAATAAATTTTCAGGTACCCAAAAGTACCCCTACGGGTGGTGGTTTTGTTTTTGAAGTTACAGGTTCAACCCCTGGTGGTGGCAGATAGTTTTTTTTAATTAAAGTACTTTAATTTTTTATTAAGCCTAGTTTCTACGGCGTTAAGCGAATTCATCCGTACCGAATTGATCCACACACGAATTGATCCACAAAATTTGTCGTTTTTATATTTTCGTCTTGAAAAGTTTACGGGCTAATTCAAACGTTTTTCTAGGAACCGACCACAGTTTCGCTGGATCTCCCATGTACCAACAAACCAACAAAAAAAAATTGGGTTTTTGGATATATTACAGTAGCGCCGATTTTTCCTTATCTTGTGATTCCAAATCTTATTTTTACATATTTTCTGGTAAAATTATTTTTTCGGAATTTTCAGTCAAAACTTATTTCTAACAGCCAAAGAGCTTGATCTTTTTGTTAAAATAAAATATTGTAAACCCCTGAGCGGAATCGAACCTATTTGCATCGAAAAAAACGTGATCGAGTAATATCCTTACCTTATACGTTATAATAGCTATTCTTAAACTGATTTTATTTTCTAATATATTCTATGTTATAAATTTGTTAACAATCAAACTAAATTTCAAAAACTTGCTCATTTTTTCAGATCGTTTTCTCCATCTCACCATCCATACTTTGTTCTTCTGCCTCCCTCCCCTTTCACTACAATCACCAATATTCTAAAAGCATTGTCACAGACACACGCACCACCCTCAAATTTACTCACTCTCTAGCCCTGCACCAAAAGTGAGTTGACAGGCCAGTCTATTCAAAGTACTAAAAATTGGTAGTAGTAGTTAAAACAAGATCCATGGCGGCAGATAAGGAACAGATGCACTGCAATCATAACCAGTCAGGCTGTAATAATGCGTCTGGCTGTCCTGCCCTTTGTTGTTGTTGAGTAAATTGCATCTCCCCCAACTTAGGGGACATGAAGTAGTAAGTGTTCCTCCTCCTCTTCCCCTCTTTTGGCCCTAATGCAATAAGGCTGAGGCCAAGAAAAAAAACTACTGGGTAGTAGGAGGAGTAAAGGCAATTTCGGCTCCGAAATGAAAAGAGATGCCCGCTTTTGTTCACACTTGTTGAGTTTTCCCTAGTTTTTCTCGGCTATTTTTGCTGGGTTTAGATTGCTTATTTTTATACTGTTTGGTAGCTGAGGAAATTTGCTGTTGAATAAGTGGTCTAAGCTCATGGTTAATACCAAAATAATTCTAATAGGCTAACTCCTTTTCTTTCAAAATCGTGTTCTTGGCATTGTGTTTTGGCCGATTTTTCGCAGTACACTCTCCAGCAAGTTACCTCCCAATTTGTAGCCAGTGAGATGAGCTACAAAATAAGTGGTAACTTGCTGGAAAGTGGAGACTGCGAAAAGTGGACCAAAACACAATGCCAAGAACATGATTTTGAATGAGAGGACCTACTATAAATTTAAGGTGCGTTCACAATGAGTCTACTTTTAGCTGTAACATTTTTTCTTGATTCTGAAAAAAATTTTTTGTCAGCACCAGTTTTGTAGCTAAGATTCAGGGCTTCAAAATAAGCCATCAAAAATTAACACATGATTTCTAAATTCTGGACAAATATACCGAGTCTGACACTGAGTCTGACAATAAGTGCTATACTCAGACCGAGTGTTAGACTGCGCGTTTTTATCTATAATTTTGCAATCACATGTTGATTGTGAATAGCTTAATTTGAAGCCCTGGATCTCAGCTACAAAACAGTACTAGCAGAATTTTTTCTCAGTCAAGAAAAAAAAATTACAGTCAAGAGGAAGTCGGGTCGCGTATTGAGTCCCAGACCCATTGTGAAAGCACCTTTACGGTATGTAATATTGGTGTAACAAGTCAAGTATAGGATGAAAAGATAGAAATTTTTTAAATTTTTGCTTCACTATGTTAACCTAGACGGTGGGCTAAAAAGAGTGCAGCCAAAGAAAAACTATTCGATACCCTGGTGTAAGCACCAGATTTTAGGTTTCAAGTTTATTTTGGCGATTTTGTAGATTTTATGGCTAAAATTGAAATTACGAACCAAGTAATGTCCACCAGGGATTTGATGATTTTATTTGTCTGATTTGGCCCGATGAATCGTAAAAAAGAGTATTTTTGATGTTTTTTGATTTTGATTTTTTATTTTTTTGGAGCAGAATGAAGCCCTGCAGTTCTAGTTTCTCGTGAGCTTTTAACTGACCCACGACTTTTTTCAAGGCAACTTTTCCCAACTCATGTTAATCCTGATGGGTCAGTTGATACTATCAACTTTATAGCTCAAGTAAGAATCGCATAGCTACAAACAAATTTTTTTTTCTTTTTCAACAAACATCTAAAAATACTTGTTTTAAAAATTCACTGCGGAAATCAGTAGTTTGGTTGTAGCCAGCTTTAATTTTTTCCAAAATTCAGTACAAATAATTACTTTGCACATATGGATTTTTAAAACCATGTTCAAGTCCATTATTTGTTTCGAGGCTAACAATTTTCTCCAATAGAGACCATTATTTTTGTGTCTTTAAAAAGATTGAGGGGGAAAATTAACAGGGGAATTCCCTCGCCTTCTTTGTCTTTCTATGCTAAATTACTACATTTCCACTTTTTCTCACTAATTGCCATGTCTTTGCATACAGTTGACAACATTTTTTAGCAAAAAAAACCCGTACATTAGATAAACACAAGTTGTCTTAATCTGCCCCAACACTTCCTTTCCATTAATTATTCTCCGCCGAGACTCAAAACACCTTTTTCCTTGATACTTTTACCACTACCACTGCTGCTGCTGCCAAATCTGCCGCATATTCAAACGAAACACCACTCAGCCAAAAACAACAAAAAAGAAAACAAACCTTTGCTAATGGAAAAAGCAAATTTAGATGAGTGCCTGTTTAAAAAAAGCAGAAGCAAAGCCCAAAAGCAAAGTAGGATATAAACCAACATAAACCACTCTGTTCCCTCCTCCCTTAATTATGTTGAACAGGCACTGCTGCTAGCAGCAACAGCCCCCCCCCACCAAACACCCAGCAAAATAGAGCAGCATGAGCGTTGACAGCCAGCCAGCTAGACAGAGAAGTACTAGGGTACTTTACAGGGTTAGTCAACGAATTTCGAAAAATTTTGCTTTGATTCCTAAACTTTTTAAAAAGTGAACTTATTATACTTTGTGTCGTGATGGTATGAAGAGGTAACTTGGGTGGCCTCATGTGAATGAGTAATGAAAAAACCTCCACAGATATAAGAAGCGTGATGGTGGTACAGCGCTAGTCGTAGAAGTTTGTTGTAGGTTCAATCCCCACTGGAGACGTTCGTTTTATCCACTTTTAGTTTGATCGATTTGGCATTTGAAGCCTATAAAAACATAATCTCAATATAGTATTTGGGCCGGCTGTGTGTGTTTGTGTGTGTGTCGGCATTTGAGTGGACCCGTTGTGCCAGTTATAACTTTTTTGAGAAACAATTTATTGTCTTGGAATTTTTCGAAATAAAAATACTTTTGTAAAAAAGTAAAAAAAGCATTACAAATTGCTGTTCTTTTACATCCTAGGAGCTTAACTCTTAGACTATTGTGGACCGTTGTGATTTGAACTTGTCAAGGTGTCCTTATACCGAGACTCATCTGCAGAAAAATATTTCTAAAAACTTAAAAAACAATGAATTTTACTCGTAGTGCTCTTTTCTTGATCTGATCTTTAGTGATCAGATCTGACCAATCCGGTCTTAAACTTTTTCCGTCCCCGTAAAAATGCCTCATAAAAAATTTATCAACTCAAGAACACTCCAAAAAAAGATGTCAGACCGCAGCTGGATTCGAACCTGATAGTATTTCCCAAGTCCTTCCTAATAATTTATCGTTTTCGACTCTTATATCCAAAAAGTTGCCTTTGTCAAACTTTTTAGCTCACCCTGTAACAGCAATAGCATCGAAGGCAGTAGCAATGGCCAATAACCTATTGCTATAGCCAGTCAATGCTCTATCCAGCCAGCTAGTCAGTTAAATGTGTGTGTGTGCGTACATGTGTGTATCTAAGCGCTGCCCCCACCCTTGAGTGAATAAATAAACAGAGTAGTAGTGTGAGGATGTTCTCCTTACTTGCCAAGCAGCCAGCCCCCCCCCCTCCCCTTCCAACAACTTTTCTTATGTGTGGCTCGGCTAAGCCTACTACAACCCAGAGTGGGGCTGCGTTTTGGGCCAGTAGCTTCTGACTTGAAAATCCCCTTTTTCTCTAGCTGTCCAATGCTGGCGGCTGGCTGGCTTGGTGGGGAGTAGCAGCAGGGAAGTTTTGGTCAATCCATATATACTGCTACTACTATATGGGTTGCTGGCAGAGTGGGGAGGGGAGAAGAACATCCCCTCTCTATTATGTTAGTGGGGGGCCACCACCCACCAAATTGGTGGCCCTAAACAATGCTACGTGTTTTATTCGCTTCCTACAGCACTGCTGCTATTGGAATATTTAGAGTTTTTGGTTTTTTTGAATTAGCTGCTAAAGCACTGCTACTGGAATGTTTACAGATTTTCGGCATTTTTGGGTTGGTTGAATGTAGAGAAGCATTAGTTTTACAACGCAGAAAATACGCACCGTGTGAAGAGTACTGGAGCAAATGTAAAAAATTTTGGTCAAAGCTTTCATTGACATGAGTTTCAGTATGCTTAAACCCAGGGTAAAAATATTGGTGCCAGTTTCTTCGAACCACTTGACTGCTCTGCCGACTGTATTGCGCCCGACTCTGTGAAGCTGTGCTATTTCATCCGTTCTCAACATCATCATTTCATCCGTTGCAAATTTTTTCAAGAAAATTTCAATAAGCCAGCCGCAGTAGAACCCATTCGTCGGACGACCAAGCATGACATCCTTACCTTTTCTGTGAACACCGGCCAAAGAGCGATTTTCGCAAAATTGAATTTCAAGGAGAAAAGGATAGAAAGTGCATTCTGAGCTAAGTTGGTCTCACGCTGGATGGGATCATGCTTCCACATGCGACAAACCATGGTTGAACCATGAACAAACGATAGCTATCCACCGCACGAAGGCCTTTCGGTTCAGAAAACGCCAGCGTTGTAGTCGTCAACGTGAGAGTAACTTTAGTCTTATTCTTTTCTCTTAAGTTTTTCTACAAAGTGCTGGGATTGAACACCCTAATCCTAAGAGAACTCATACTCTTTGGTGTTTTTCAAGGGCTATAAAGGCTAAAAAATTCAACGAGGGGGTTGGGGGTCTATAACCCAGCTAGCACACCCCCCCCCCCACCTGGGTACGCCTATCGTTTCAACCAGAAAAGGTATTTTTCCAAAATAGGTTTTTCTATGCAAATAGAATTTTGGACTAGCAAAGAGTATTTCGGCACCATAAAGGAGAACCACCCCACAACAAATCGATCTAGGTACGTGACCAGTCAATTGAGCGCAAATCATTTTGAACGGTCGATTTCACAACAATAGATTGATCACTAATTGCCTGCTTTTCCATCTCCAAGTGAGTCACCAACTAACAGAGGGCATAAGCCAATAATGTACTGTGGAAAAAAGATGTTCTGCTTGCAGCAGGCTTGCTCCCACTTTTTCTATCTTTTTGCCTGGCCAACTGCTAAGCAGATTGTTGTACAAGTTGTTGTCTGGCTTATAGCTGTTGTTGCTGCTTTTGTGTGTGTATAATAAATGTGATTTAAAGCTGAATTCCCCGTGCCAACATTGTTTGTTCTTGGGCTTAAATAGTTTTTAAGCCGGCTTGCTTAGACCACCACCACTACCAAGCCAATTTGCTTCTCCTGCACTCACAAAAAACCATTATTTTTTGTTCTAAAAGCAGTTTTATCAGCTAAACAATATTGATTTTGCTCTATGTATCAAGTGGAAATTTTTATTTTGAATCATTGTATGAAAAAATTGGGTTAAAAGGCGTTTCGTTAATTTTGTGATTTGTATATTTTCCAAAAAATAAGTTCATGATTATCAGGACTTGAATGAACAGTTGAACCTCATTTATCCGGCATTCTCTCAAGTTCGTTCCCGCCTTGGGTCCGACACTTTTTTGCCTCATTTTTTAAGTCTTTGCCAAATTTTATTTGCTAGTCTATTCCAAAATATCGCGAAGATTCTGATTTTGATTGTTGTTTTCCCTATATTCTTACATTTGCCTGAGTTATCCGGCAACCCTTTTTAAAACCAAATACGTTTTCTAAAGCCAGGTTAGGAAAAATGTTTTAAGCGTTTGAACTGCCAGAATTTTTTCGAAAAGTCAATCCTAACGCCAAAAACAAAATTTTGACACAAAATTTGTGTTCAGCGTTGTTGATTTGTGTTATTTAAAATTCCCTTCGAGACAAAAATATTTAAAAAAATTCAATAGTTCAAACTTAACAGAGCGTTTTGAATTATAAAAGCACTTTCGTAACAAATCGACAATATTGAACACAAATGCTATGTCAAAATTTTGTTTTGCCTAACGTTGACGTCAAAATTTATTTTTCCACGGAAGTGTCCTCGCTAATTTCTCCATACTTTTTTAAATCTTACTCTATTTCCAAACCAGCAGCAAGCCTTTTTACTTTTTATTACTAACAACCTTGTAAAATGATCGATCTAAATTTACCTTCTGCCACGCCAAAACACTATTTTGCCTGGCGAATTAGCGTATTCGCCTTTGATGGATGGTTTTTTATATTGGGCAAGGGAGAGAGAAAGTTTCTATTTATTCTGCCCATCATTTTGGAAGTCAACTATATGAGTGTAGAGAGGGCACTGTCTGCAAATTCAGCGGTGTTATCAGACCAATAGGCGGGTCGGCCAATCAAAAAGGGGTATTCATTTCCGGCCAGAGGTTGGAGACAGGAGGAAAGAGTGAGAACACCCTTGATCGATCATTAAATTGACCAGAAATTGAGCTCTCGGTTTGTTTCCTTCCCTAGTTTATTGCTACTCCTGCTACTGCACTTTATTAATCGATACTTGAGTGGAGTTATAAATAAACTTTTGTTCTAAAAAGCAGTTTTAGCAATTGAAGTCTATTGATTTTGGTGTATGTATAGTCAAAAATGTGTTTTGTACAGGGTGAGCCAAGATATTTGGTAAAAAGAACAACTATTGCCAGTTTTTTCTGAAGTTTTGTACCTTTGCATAAAATTATATATTGTGTCGTAAATTTTTTTCAGACACCTGATTCTGCGAAATTTTCGCATGAACCCAAAGTTTAAAGCAGATTTTTGAGTTCTCGGTCGCCGAGACAAAGAGGCGTAGCCAGAAAAATCTGACGGGGCGGGTGACTAAAGCCCCCGAGAGGTTATTTTACCTACACCGTTTTCGAGTTTTATAGTATTTTTAATATGGAATGTTTTTCAAAAAATCTGACTGGGGAGGGGACTATAACCCCTCGGCCCTTCCCCTGCTTACGCCCTTGCTGAGACATGACCATAAGTAGCAAAGCAATTGTTTGAAACGTCAGTAATACAATTTATAGTCATATCTCAAAAGGCTAAATATTTTCAGAAAATGCTGCTTGAAATTTTCTCAGAAATCTGGGCACTAGTGAAGAATCGGTTCTTATTTTTGCCTTGGTCCCCCTCTTGATTTATCAAAAGAAATGGTAACGGACTTTCCACTAGTGCAGAGATTTCGTATAAAATTTCGCGTACTAGGGTGTGTTTCAAAAATTTAGGCTTGAAAAACGGGTATTTTTATGTAAAAGTTAAAAAAAATTCAGAAAAACCGACATAAATTGTCCGTTATTTTTGAGATAGTGACTTCAAGTTCGATTTTGGTCGGATACTTTGGTTGTAAAATGTTGAAATTTACCTGCTCGTGAGCTATAATTGTTCAACCTTCTATGTATTTACCTCGACAAAATAGACAAAACCTTGATTTCGACTTTAAAAGTTACTGTAAGAGGGGCTATAATTAGAGCACTGACCAGTCAAATTGACCAAATTCTAGTCAAATTGACCAATTAGCGGTAAATTGACCGTTCAATTGTATCAATTTTATTATTTACACATTTTTCGAGATTTCGTTAGATGAAGACTTTCGAAGACAAAATGAATACTATAATATTCCTTTTTGAGTTTGAGCGTTGAAAGCCCTGGATTCTATATTCTATGCGCGCTGTTTCTACTAATAAAAATCTCAAAAAAAATCTAATAAAATCTCAGTTTATCACTCTAAACATGCTACTTTTTCGATAATTTGTTATTGTATACTTGCGTGTTTTTCTTTAATTTTGTTAAAGCTATATTAAAATTGCAGATTTAGCGAGCCAATATTCTTCCTAAATTCCAGCTTGAACTAATTTAGACTACCTGATTTGGGTTGGACCTATTGGCAGTGTGGGAGTAGAATCTTCCGTCCTTGAATCAAGCCCTCTTATTCGCTAAACCAATCTTGGCCGTGAGACCAGCTACTCTCCACCCATCCCAGCTAGCTTTGAACAATTGGCAGTAGATAGTCTAGTTACAGTTATTGTTGTGATTGTTGGAGAGCCTCGTGTTCACTCATCAGTATCATTCTTGGCCCCACTTCTGCCTGCTCTTCACTTGAGCTTTTGATTGGAAAAGGTGGGACTTTTTAGAAATAGTGACCCACCATACACAGACGAAAAATTTCAAGTTTTTAGTATAAAAGTACTCATTTCTGTTGGAATTTTTGGTGATTTCCCCAGTTACTGAAATTTCTTCAGGAATCCTAATCACAAAGCCAAATTCGAAAAAGGACCTCGGTTACTGAGATATGACCTAAACTAGGAGGGCTATTATTTGAAATTTGGCATTCTAACTTTAGGGAATATGTCGGCAACTGATCATCTTTTCAGAATTCTCTTCTGCTATTCTGATTTCTGAGAAAATTCCAGGTGTGCAAAAAGTCCAATAATATAGGAAAATCAAAAATCGAAAAACCTTGAAAACTGGCCATACATCAGCAATAGGTGGTGCCAATTATGGTTTATTTGAAAATCGCTGGTTCGATTCTACCCAGCTGCAGTTCTTTTTTTTTGAAGGAGCATGCGGTCGCTTTACACTCAGAAAAAGCAGGGATCAGTAGTAGAGACCCGTTTTTATCTGCCTCAAGATTTTTTTTGTAACTGTTTTACCTTATCCGTCAAAAAATTTTTGCCATATTTTTAAAATGAGTATGCCGTATTCACTCTATTAACTCCCCACCCTCTAATAACTCCCCACCCCTCGGTTTTTTGACTAGGATTTCAGAGTTAGGGCCATTTTCGATTGACAATTTCAAGATTTTTTAGGGGTTGAAAAATAACTCCCCATGGGGAGTTAATAGAGTGAATACGGTAAGGTCATCAATATCAGAGGCCATAAGAACAGTGCCATAAAGTTATGACTAGAGTTGGTATTTCCCGGGGAAAATTTAATTTTTCCGGGAAATTTCCCGGGAAAATTCAATTTCTCGAGAAAAATCGGAATTTTTCCGGAAATTTTCCGGGAAATTTCCCGGGAATTTTCCCGTTTACCAACCCTAGTTATGACGTACGTCATGAAATTATGAAGTTTGCAAGTGTTCTTATGTTCTCAGGTTGAAAGTAAATCTAGTGAAAACTGGGGCCATCGAACAAATTTTCTGGATTTTTTTAAACGCACAAATCCCTTAACAACATTTTTAACATTTTTTTCAAATTCCTACCGAGTGTTACCAAATACCGCATTTTCTTTAATAGGCTGACATGTCGGGTTATTTTTCAATCGACCGAACATATGAAAATGTTGGGGTCGATCTCGAGATTTTCGTATGAAAATCCAAAATTCAAAAAGCGGAATCGGTAGAGCTCGTGAGATTTAAGAAAATGCAATAAACAGTTTTGCAAAATATTTTTTGTGGGCTGCGTTACAGACCCTCAAAGTAGGTGCCTTGGTCCCCTCTGTTTTTTGTGATTTTTTAGACTTCAGGCTTAGGAAAGGGTTGGCCATCGTATGTTAGGATGGGCTCAAACGTATTTTAGACTCATGTTAAAGTTCGTCTTAACACACGCTGGCCTACTTTTGCCTGAGCCTTAGCCTAAAAACTCACAAAAAGCAACAACAGGGGGCCAAAGCAACCACCCCCATTGATTGATAGAGCCGAGGTATCGCTGTCATTCTTGAAAACTCCGTCTTCCTGTTCGAGACCTGCTTTTCCAAGAAGCGGTGCTATTTCGTTCCTACCGTGCTAATGCTGAAACTCAGCTCTACCACTCGGCACTGTCCCGTCCATTAGATTAGCAAAAAAGACGGTTAGCTAGGTGGATGCGAGTATAAAAATCGTCTTTTTTGAGTGATTTTGATCTAAAAATAACTTTTTCAGTTACATAGTTTTTTGTTGACTTCATCGCCAGTAAATTTGCTGCTCCAAAAATGGCAAAAGGCGATAATGGCAAATTGGAGGAGAGCAATGCGGTAAAAATATTTTTTAATGGATTAGAAGGAAAGTATTAGTGAACTTCGATAATTTTAGTTGATGGCCAATGGAAGGTACAGATCTAATTGATAATAGTTGACTTTTGTAAAGTAGATTTATAAAAGATTTCCAGGTCTAAACCTCCAGTCAAACAATCCTTCACTACTTTCATCTACAATAAACAGTACGTGAACCTTATCGGATTAATTAAAAAAGGCTAAGTAAAAGTGAATAATTTGACTCTTCTTTCAGAGAGGGCACTTTCCTTGGGCGATCAGCAAAATCATGGGGTAAGCCGTTTTTGGAGCATAAATAATAAAGTACTGTTTTACACAAAGTTCTTGAATAGAAGAAATTTCAAAGTCAAAATTAAAGAGTGGCGAAAAAAATTCCTCCATGTTGAACTGGCCACAACTTTTGTCTTGAGAAGAATTTGCAGAAACGGTTTTTGTACTACAGTCCACTCTCGATACAGTGTAGTGCGCGGGGACTGGAAAAATATACACTATATCGAGAGTTACACTATATCGAGAGTACACTATATCGAAGGTTTCCCAACAAAACAGTCAATGTTGTACACTATATCGAGAGTTTTCGCCTTAATGACCTGAACCCCAAATCAAAAAGATATTTTATTCGACAAAAATAATAATGGTACCATGTGAGAAATGAATTAACGGTTAGACGAGAAGCAACTGGTCATTTTTGATGTACATTTATGGCTTGTCCACGTTTTTTGAGTTAGTGTTAGAGTTCGAGTTCGGGTAAGAGGTGTTCATGTACTCAAAAATCCGAACTCTAAATCTAACTCGAAGGTGTTCACGTACATCGAGTTAGAGTTCGAGGTCGCGCTTGAACGTGCTTATGTATATAGCTCAGATGGCTCAGAATTTTGCCCCTGAGCGGTCAAAAGCCACTAAAAGTTAGTTTTCAGGCCGTTTACTACAAGGGAATCCGAGTTATATGCATCATCACCTTTAAATTCGACCTCGAACTCGAGGTACGTCAACACCCTCGAGTTAGAGTTCGAGTTCGGATCAGAGGTGTTCACGTAATCAAAAACCCGAACTCTAACTCGAACTCTGACTCTAACTCGAACAACGTGAACAAGCCATTACATTATCATGTTTCTGTTTTCGCCTCTCTTCGTAAATATATTCTTCTGATGCATCGGCAAAACTAAGCACCGCATGATCATCAGAATGCTGTTTTATATAATGACTGGCAAAATCAAACGCTCTATAAGATTTTAACCGTCTCTTAATTGTTTCACCTTCACTGCCCTTCACTACATTTCTTTTCGGTTCTTTCAACCTCGGCAAAAAAGATCCAATAACTCAATTGTAGCTCATCGTACCCTCTTATTAATAAATTTGGCGCTTTTATTTTGGCAACTTCCATTACTGATTTCTTCTAGTTAAAAGTAATCAAACCTCACTCTTTTTCAGTACTTATTGCTCAATTTGCAAAAAACGGATAAATTTACATTTTAGAGACAGCAATTTCAATAAAATTAGAAAATATACACTTTATCGAGAGCTGTTTTCTTTGTCGGGACCGCAAAAAATATACACTATATCGAGAGTTTCACTGTATCGAGAGTGCACTATATCGAAGGTATGGTTCCTTATGTTTTTAAATTAAACAACCAAGTCGTAAAAAACATACACTGTATCGAGAGTTACACTATATCGAGAGTGCACTATATCGAGAGTAGACTGTAAATGATTTTGAGATAATTGTAAAAAACCATTTCTGGAGACTCGCCTCGAATAGTTGTGCCGTGAATAATTTTATTTGAACTATGAGGTCTGAATATTAGATCAGGGTTACCAAACGACCTGATTCCTCAGGAGCTTTTTCTTATCTTTGGATTCAGATCCCAATTTGTGATTATCAAAAAAAGTAATTTTCGGCTGAATCCAATGAATCTTTCTGGGCTGTACCTCATTTGGTAACGCGCCATTTCGTAACAGGTTCATTTGGTAACAGCTTCATTTCGTAACGTGTTTATTATGTAACAGGTTTAGTTAGTAACGGGCTGATTTCGTAATGAGCTAATTTCGTAACAAATGGTTTTGTAATGCGAGATTTTGTAACAAATTTTTTCGTAATGCGAGATTTCGTAACAAACATTTTCGTAACAGTGATACTAAGGCTTTACCCAATTTGATTTAATCTAATTCACAACTTTTTTCAAACAACAGGGGGACCAAGGCAGTTTTTTTAGTTTTTTTTCGAAATTTTTTAGATTGTGTCCGAACCATGCCAAATTACTTAGGCCATCCGTAATTTACCCAAACCATTCCAAATTGCTGAAACCACCCCAAATCATCCCAAAGCATCTAAAAGCACCCTACGCTCTCCGAACCCCGTTAAGCACCTAGTGACCAGGACCCGGGACTAAATGCATCCAGAGGGGTTCGAACCAGCAACCTTGGTGATGAGTATATGGACCTCTACACCACTCAAACACTCAAAATTATAATAAAATCAAAAGTATGCGCCCAGGTGGATTCGAACAAACGTCCTTTGCATCACCCCTTACAATTGCTCAGAACTCCATTAAGCGTGACCAAATCAAACCGAGTGGTCGTTCACTTGGATCAAAAAAATTTTGACGTTTTCGGGCTCCAAAACAACTTTTCTGTACTAATTCGAGCATATTGAAGATGGTTTGACAGTGGTGAAATCATGTTTTATCAAGAAATTTTTGAGTCATTATAAATTTTGATTTTGATAAATCAAGAATTTAAGATACAGTCTACTCTCGTTAAACTGGCACTCCAATAAACTGGCACCCTCGATAAACTGGCACTTTGAAAAAGCCCTATTTGGCTGGCCGACAGAGAAATTAGGCAAAGTAACATCCCACTAAACTGGCACCCCCGATAAACTGGCACCCCAGGCTGGTCCCAGGGGTGCCAGTTTATCGAGAGTAGACTGTAACTAAAAATTTCTCGATAAAACGTAATTTTACCATTGTCAAACCATCTTCAGCATGCTTAAGTTAGTGCAGAAAAATTGTTTTGGAACCCGAAAACGTAAAAAATAATTTTCGATCCAAGTGGACGACCTCTTGGTTTGGTCACTCTGGATGGAGTTCTGAGCGATTCTAAGGAGTGATGTAGAGGTTGCTGGTTCGAATCCATCTGGGCGCATTCCTTATTTTAATATGATTTCAGATATAAAAGCAAGCATTTGACTTTTTGGTCAAATGCTTGCTTTTATTTGGGTCATTGGGGAATGGTCGTTTGGGTCGTTTGAATGGTCGTTTTGGATGTTCACCCAGGTCATTTGGGTGAATGTACCCCTACTCTGGATATCAACCTGTCCAGGTGGTAGCCGCCCCAGGTTTGGGTTGGGTAGGTGAAATCGCACTTTTGGTCTTAACAAGCCCAATTCCTCACAAATTTTTTAGTTTGGAAAAATGGATTTTTTTATTTATATTAGCTTTTTTATTTTTAGGCCATCCAGGTGGATATCCACCTGACCAGCTGGTACCTTGAAGTTGGAGTGTGTAAAATCGCAATTTTGGACTTAATAAACCCAATTTCTCACACAATTTTAAGTTGGAAAAAATGGTTTATTTTTCATTTTAAAGAAATTTTTTTTTATGTTTGGGTTTGGTTTGGGATTATTAAGGCAGTTTGAGGGTATTTGGGCTGGTTTGCGATGGTTTCGGGTGTTTGGACACAAAATAAAAAATTTCAAAAAACTAAAAAACTGCCTTGGTCCCCCTGTTGTTTGAAAAAAGTTGTAAATTAGACCAAATTGAATTAGGTAGTAGCCTTGAAATCACTGTTACGAAAAAATTTGTTACGAAATCTCGCTGTTACGAAAAAAAATGTTGCGAAACGAATCCGTTACGAAATCTTGGGCTGTACCCCGGAATTTAAGCGGCATTTTGCTAAGTGTCGATTTGCTAAGCGGTCGTTTTGCCAAGAATTTTTTTTGCTAAGCGACAAATTGCTAAGAATTTTTTTGTTAAGGCACCCATTTGCTAAGAATATATTTGCTAAGGCATTCTTTTCTTAAATCCCGATTTGTTAAGAACTTTTCTGCCTTTTTGTACTTATCCTTTTTCTCAATGTTCTGGTAGGGGATTAGAGATTTTTCCGACGGTCATTTTTCGGCCAATTTTTTTTTTTTACTGATTTGAATATGGGATCTAGGTAAATTGATATTTTCAGATTGTGTCCAAACTACCACAAACCATTCTAAACCACCTCAAGTACCCTAAAACCACCCTAAATACCCAAACCAAACCAAACCTGAAAGATTGAAATTTCTTAAAAGTAAAAAATAGGCCATTTTTTCTAACTTAAAATTGTGTGAATTGGTTTGTCAAGCCCAAAGTTGCGATTTTACACACCCCAACTTCAATACCTGGTGTAGGTATCACCTGACCAGGTGGATGCCCACCTGGATGGCCTAAAAATAAAAAAGGTAATTTAAATAAAAAAAATCCATTTTTCTAAACTAAAAAATTTGTGAGAAATTGGGCTTATTAAGACCAGAAGTGCGATTTTACCTACCCGACCCCAAACCTGGGGTGGCTACCACCTGGACAGGTTGTTATCCGGGCAACTCAAGAGTAGGGTATATTCACCCAAATGACCTGAAAGGTCAAACGTTAGTCTTTTTATATCTGAAATTACGGTAAAAAATAAAGTGTGCACCCAGGTGGATTCGAACCAGCATCCTCGGCGGTGGCTATCCAAGTGGTCGACCACTTGGATCAAAAAATTTTTTACGTTTTCGGTTTCCAAATCATTTTTTCTGCACTAATTCGAGCACCCTGAAAATGGTTTGACAGTGGTAAAATCACGTTTTATCAAGAAATTTTTGAGTTATCGTGAATTCTTGATTTTGATAAATCAATCGTTAGCAATAACTCTAAATTTATCGATAAAACGTGATTTTACCACTGTCAAACCATCTTCAGCATGCTCGAATTAGTGCAGAAAAGTTGTTTTGGAAACCGAAAACGTAAAAAAAATTTTTTGATCCAAGTGGACGACCACTTGGATAGCGACCGCCGAGGATGCTGGTTCGCATCCACCTGGGTGCATACCTTTTTTATCGTAATTTTGAGTGTTTACTTGGCGAAGAGGTCCATATATTCATCACCAAAGTTACTGGTTCGAATCCCTCTGGGTGCAATCAGTCCAGAGTAGGAGACCCCGATTCAATTAAAACCGTTTTTAGAACATGATTTTGGATTGAACCGTTTGGGTTTTAAGGTCTGTACCCCGAAATTAAGCCGAACTGAAGAAGATGTAGCTTAACAAACAAGATCTTTATCAAAACAACTACTTAGCAAAAAAATTCTTAGCAAAACGACCATTTAGCAAATTGGCGCTTAAATTGTGAATTCTTAGCAAATTCGCGCTTAAATTTTTTTCTTAGCAAAACGACCGCTTAGCAAATCGACCACTTAGCTTAAATCGCCGCTTAAAATTTACGGGTACAGGCCAAATCTTGCGTTACGAAAAGACATGTTACAATACACTGAACACTGTATCAAATTCAGACGATGCAGTTCCGTAACATGAAAGCTCCAGTAATTCCACAAATGAACCAATGTATACGAATGTTGCTGAAGCGGGTACAAAGCAAGCTGTGTATCTGAAAACTAGAAAAAATTTTTTTTTTTCACAGACGCATAGTTTTGGTAATAAGCCAAGATGCTCCCTGATCATCTCTGGACTCGAATCATGGCTTTTATTTAACAGAATAAAATATTCCATTAATGTGTGGTAGTCAGCAAAATTTTGAAGGTGTGACCTATTCGACACTAGTACCAAATAAACACGTTATGAAATGAAGCTGTTACCAAATGAACCTGTTACGAAATGGCGCGTTACCAAATGAGGTACAGCCTCTTTCTGATTTAGAAAGAATTTTTTTATTCAAAATAGTTATTTTTTGGACCCGACTCTGGATTTAGAAATTGCTTGATACGTTAAAGAATGATGTATTCTTCGTATTTTTACCGAGAATTTATTTCTTGCTTTGCTTCAAGAACTTTGCTTGATACGATACTTTTTTCTGTTTCAGTCAACCTTTAGACCTATTAGCAGTTTATTTCAGTGCAAATTGTTGTGTTCTACATCATATTCTATATCTGCCTTGCTGCTTTCTGGTTGGCCTGCCTCGCAATATTCTTGAAAACTATCGATCCCAGCTTGCCGCGATACTATGGAAAAGGCACGATTATTGGAGCTAATCCAGGTCGGTGGTTGGAAAATTAAAAAAGGCCTCAATAAATAATTTTTAAATTCAGGTGTCGGCTATCAACCATGGCTTAAAGAGGACCCAGAATCCACTCTAGTTCGGTTTAACATCCAAGACAACAGCTCCTATACTAAATACGTCGACGCCATGGAAAATTATGTGCAAAAGTATAGCAACATCAATCGAACAAGAGCCTGCACTGGAACCGAGTCTAACTCAGAAGTTGTACAAGATGGAAAGTTGACTGATGAGACCAAAGAGGTAGTTGTTTCGTTTTATGAATTTTTAGGATCATAATTATAACAATTTTTAGGCCTGCCGTTTTGACTTGGGAATCTTCAAAAGACAAGGGTGCAGCAAGGAAAATGACTTCGGGTACAAGGATGGCAAGCCTTGCATAATTGTTAGTCTGAACCGCCTCATCGGATGGACGCCTGTTGACTATGCGGATGGTGAAGTTCCCAAGGAAGTGCAAGGACGATACAAGAAGGGGTCTATTGCCTTCCGATGTGATGGAATTGTAAATTTCTACTTTTCTTTAACCAACTCATGACTATCATGATTGTATTTACAGTACGACCCAGACAAGGAAATAGTGGGTCCAATCGTGTACATTCCAAATGTATCTATTACTTTTTTGACTATTTGCCATAATATACAAGATTTTTCAGGAAGGGATCGACGGTCGTTTTTACCCATACGCAGTGATGGACAACTACCACCAGCCAATTGTGAGTTTAGCACAGGGTCGGCGGATAAAATGGCGAAACTTAATTCGGCGAATACATTCACTTGGACTCACCAAAATTTGGCGAATTCAAATGCTCTTATATAAGAGCCCCACAAAAGCTTCCTAAACTTATAAGCTTATTTAGCAACTTCTAATTGACCGAGCTTTCAGGCGATGGTAAAGTTCAATGGGCTACCGAAGAACCGTGTGGTCATGGTGGAGTGCCGCGCCTACGCCAAGAACATTGAGCAGGAGACAGAAAGCCGCTTGGGCATGGTGACCTTCGAACTTGAGCTGCAGGACGTCACTCCGGAGGTCGAAGAAAACCCCTAGTTCTCTGAAATTCTGCTCTCCTTTTCTGGCTGTTGATGTTCAATTTGCTTGATCTTGACTTCTTGATAAATTCATCAGATTGTATTTTGAATCAAGCTTTATTTGTTTGAGCAGTTATGTTCTCTGATAGAAACAAGTTAGCCGGCCTTAATAAACTCTCTATTCTCAAATTTCCTCGTAGTAGAATCCAAGCTCCAACCCTGAAAGCGGGCAAACTTGTTCTTCTCCCTGTCGCCCCCTATTCATGTCCATCTAATCCAACCAGATGTCTAATCTTAAATGTAGCTCTTTTTGTGTCAAATTTTTTTCTAATAGGCACTTGTTATACTTTTTGTTTGTGTACTTGTTTTTTTTTGACTCTGTCAATATATAGGCAACTCTAACCCATTTATTAACTATTACAGTCGCTCGTTTTTATTGTTATTCTCTTTATATTTGATTGTTTTCGGTTGCAACGTTTCGTGCTAGTTCCATGTTTGATGTTATTTTGAGTTCAGATGATATGGCTTCTTTCTAATACAAACATAAATTTTTGTGGAGGACAGATACAATTTTCGGATTATGGTCCATGATCCATACAGCATCCCGCAGAAAAGTTCGTTGCCACCTAGGGTCGACACTTTTTTACTGTATTTTTGGAGATTTTTTGCAAAAATTGAGTTAACAGTCTGTTCCAAAATATTGCAAGGATTTCGATTTTGCCGTTTGTTTCTATAAAAAACCATACTTTTGATATTTAGACCCGCTACACACGATATATAAACTCGCTTTATTGAAATTTAGGCCCTAAAAGAAGACAATGCTATATCGACCCTCGCGGGTCTAAATGGTGAAATTATTATTTGTTCTCAGAAAAGAGGTGAAATCGGGATCCTTGCAATATTCCGTACTAGACTGACGAATCAGTTCAGATAAAAAAATCAAAATTTTATTTTAAAAAAGTGTCGGACCCTAGGCGGGAACGAACTAGAAAGGTATTATGCTATATCGAGCTTCGACTGTATCTGGTCAAGGCACAGAGGAAATGTCATTTTTTGGATACTTTCGGCAAAAACATGGAATCAAGCTAACTATATTGAATGAGGCGAAATCCATAATGCTCAAGAAAATATAAATAAGGAATGCGCTCTGCCGTAATAATAAGCTCTTTGTAAACATTCCTGAATAAAATTTTAGTGGTAGTTTTGCATTTCAACGGAAAGACCATCATTTTTTAGTGAAATTACTCATTCGACCCTTTTTTAACTGACATGAATCTGAAAATGACAATTTTTTAAGTTTAATGCAGTCCTAATGTGTGGTATTTATATGTTTCATGCACCTAAACTTTTAAAACATTATTATTTTGTCAATGTTTGTAGCACAAATCCACTTCGGTGGCTAGTTTTTTGAATGAGCCTGATTTTCCTAATTATTATAATATAGGAACTTGATTTAAAGTGACATGTCTATCACCAGTAGAGGTATTTTTTGCTTTGAGAAATGTTGAGTGCTAGATGAATTAAAAACAATAGACTTCCAAATACTAAAGCTAAATCAAGTACAGGGTGTAACAAAATATTCTTCGGTTTCAAAATGACCATAACTTTTTTCTATGTTTTTTTTTCAAAATTCCGTTTTTACAGATCGACTTTTCTCGCCGGTAGTATATTTTGTGGTGCAGTCAAAGCTCCACATAAGGCTCACCCCAAAAAGTTCGTTCCCGCCTAGGGTGCGACACTTTGTTAAATTTGATTTTTAAAGTATTTTGCTAGTTCTGTTTTCACGGTCTGGTCGCAAATATCAAAAGGATTCCGACTTTGCTGATCGTTTTTCGAAATCCTGAAATATTTTTCTCTAAAGAAGCAAAACCCTATATGACGTTCACTTTTTTGAAAAACAGGTGAATGTTATATGACGTTTTTTGCTTTTTTAGAGAAAAAAATATTTCAGGATTTTGAGAAACGATTAGCAAAACCGGAATCCTTGCGATATTTGGGACCAGACTTTCAAAACAGAACTAGCAAAATACTTTAAAAATCAAGTTAATAAGAGTGTTGCACCGTAGGCGGGAACGAACTTTTTGGGGTGAGCGCTATGTAGAGCTTTGACTGCATATCATGTGAAAAACACGATTTTCACTTGATCTCCCTGTCGCTTGAGTCTTGCCTATCCAAAGCCATTCAAAGACCAGGACCCAAATCATAGGGAGGACCAAGCACAAATGGCGTTTTTTTAAATTAGATACCAAAAAAATATTATCCGCAAGAAAATTTTTCCGTAAAACTGGCTCTTGAAAAACGGCCTAGCAAAAAGTTATAGCCATTTTAAGCCCGGAGAATTCCTTATTACATCCTGTGCAATTGGATCTCAATACAACAGCACCTAAAAATTATTCTAATGGATTCAAAAATTTTCCACCTCTATTTTTGAAAAATTGTTCAGCTGTGTTTGTTTAGCCTAGTCCCGTTTACGACCACACGAGACTGTATTTCAAAATTATGCATAAATTTCGAATTCATCTGTTTTTCTGAACGCGAAAAAATATTTCCGATTGGTGACGGGCATGCTCCTTCAATCTAACTTAGTACATTTATCGCTCTTATAGGACAAGTTCTTGTTTAATTCTCGCAGTCTGTAGATAAACAAAATTGTTCCCATTACTTTTGTTTTGCTATTGTTTGCTAAAAAATAAAATTAAACCATATTAAGAGCACACGGGACAACAGGCGCCTTAACCGTGTTTGCACCTGTCAATTATTGTAAATTATTTTAGCCTATTTAGCCCCTCCCCCCCCCCCCCCGCCCGTCAGAAAATCCTGGGTACGCCAGAAAATCCTGGGTACGAACATGGACCGGGATGAGGTCTTTTTCCCGTAACTATTTCACCCAAAATTTTGTCTATATCAGCCACAGTGAGATCTGCAAAAGACTAATAAAGCATCGTCTACACCCAATTTGAACAAAATTATACCTTCACAGTAATCCTCATTGATCTGAATCATCGAAGCATTCACCTAAATGAACAAAGTCGGATAAGATTTATCTGTATGGTTCATTTTTACATATATTGTGCACAGTTCTATAGTTCATCAATCCTAAAAAATGATACGCAATCGAAACAAGTCTAAAACAAAACGAGACTAGCTGCCGGCACTGGCCAGTGACCATATGGAGCTGGATTTTACACCCTCAATTACGACCAACCAAATAAATTAAGGCAGTGATATATTAGGAGTCGTATTTATCTGGGACTCAACCGCACCACCAAATCTTGATCTTTATTACCATTAAAGAAGCATACCAGCGCATTACACGGGCAATTTCGATTTTGCAAAAGGCGGGGACCAGGAATAAATGTCGGTTGGGAAAATGTCGTTGTTGAAAAAAGTCGTTTTTGAAAAATGTCCCCTAGCCAACAAATTCATTAGGAAACAAATTCAAATGAGAACAAATTTGTTCTGGCACGATTTGTTTTGGAATTATCGTTTTGACATTTAAATCTTTTTAGAAATTTTTTTTTTTGGAAAAAACGAATTGAGAACAATTTATTCACAATGGAAGTGTGAGGTGCGAGGTCGAGGTGCGAGGTGGGAGGGTGTCCAGTAAAAGTAAAAAGGCCTACACAAAAGGCCTACGCAAAAAGGCCTACGGTAAAAGGCCTGCAGTAAAAAGGCCTACAAAATGCTTTCAGGTAATGATCATGTTCGAATCCTGGTGGTAGCAGACATTATTTTTCCTTGACCAATAGTCATGAACTATTTTTTATAGGACCATTTAAACCTCAGATTGGATATAGGGACCCCGTGATACTACCCGAACCGAGCGTCCACAATCAGAATCCAAAATTTTAGATTTAGCTAAAATTAATTAAAAATCATGGTACCTTATCCACTACTCGGGACTGATTGCACCCAGAAAGAGATTCGAAACAGTAACCTTGGTGATGAATATATGGAGCTATACACCACTCGAACACTCAAAATTATGATGAAAATAAGGTATGCAGCCCGGTGGATTCGAATCAGCAACCTCGGCGGTGGCTATCCAAGTGGTCGTCCACTTGGATCAAAAAATTTTTTTTCAAGTTTTCGGGCTCCAAGACATTTTTTCTGCACTAATTGGAGCATGCTGAAGATGGTTTGACAGTGGTAAAATCACGTTTTATCAAGAAATTTTCGAGTTATTCTGAACTCTTAATTTATCAAAATCAAGAATTTAGAACAACTCAAAAATTTCTTTATAAAACGTGATTTTATCACTGTCAAACCATCTTCAGGATGCTAGAATTGGAGCAGAAAAATTATTTTGGAATCCGAAAACGTGAAAAATAATTTAATCCAAGCGGACGACGCGGTTGCTGCTTCGAATCCACCCGGGTGCATACCTTACCATAATTACCATAATTCTAGATATAAATTGACTAAGGTTTGACTTTTCAGGACGTTTGGGTGAATACATCCGTACGCTGGAGTTACCTGTATATTAACCTGTCTAGGTGCTACCCACCCAGGTTTAGGATGGGGTAGGTTAAATTGCAGTTTGGCTTTTTTAAAATAAACTTTTCTATTTTCACGCTATCCTGGCTAGATGGTACCTACAGCAGGTATTGAAATTGGGAAAACCAGGTATTGAAGTTGGAAAAAATCCAATCATCCACACAATTTTAAGTTAGAAAAAATGATTTATTTTTATTTTCAAGAAATTTCTAATTTTTTGGCTTTGAGTTTAGTTTGGGGGTATTTAAGGCGGTTTTAGGGTACTTTGGGTGGTTTAGGATGGTTTGGGGTAGTTCAGGGCAGTTGTAGGCCTTTTTGCGAAGGCTTTTTGTGTAGGCCTTTTTACGCCACTCCGGTGTGAGATGCCCTTATTACTGCCCGCTATGTACATCACGCTTTAAGTAAAACACAAGTTAAGTAAAACACACGTGAATTGACGTGAATCATAAATTTCTGATTTCTTCGCATATAGGTGTCTTTCCGGTGACTCGCGTTGCTGTTTTCTATGAAAGTTTGCTCTTCTGTAGAAAACAGCAACGAGAGTTACTGAAATATATTTCGTTTGACGAAGAAATCAGAAATTTACAACACTAAGAATTGCTGCAATGCTTTTTGTAATTACGAAAATTCTTCGAATACAAAAATTTGAAATTTCTATGGACTCTTCTTCAGTGCGTAGACTCTTTATGGTTAGTAAAAACAATGGCGAATTTCAATTTTGTTAATTTATGATTTTTAGGTCGATCGTACTGTGAAACTCAACTACCAAGTCTTTGAGAGACTCTATAGAGCGGCCAAGGCAAGTATTCCCGAAATAAAATACAGAACTTTAATTTGTATGGTTCATTTAGCGCGAAGTGAACGCGATCAGGAGGAAAATCGATCGAAAGAATTACTCTCGAACATGTCGCCTGGATCACTTAGTCTGTATCAAAATAATGTTTTTGTCTTGCACTATTTTATTTTTCATTTTGTTTAGCCTTTATCCTAAATTATATATATATATATTTATCCTAAATAGTCTTTATCTACCATCAGTGATCGAAGTATACCCTCAATGGTGTTGTACCTTCGATGCCTCGTCAATGCTCCAGAACTAACTTAAATAGTCCTGATCTAACTTCATCTGTCTTGATCCACCCTTCACGGCGCAGTGGTACTCGGGTGCTGATAGAATGTAGTTTCTAGGTAGTGGTATCTTAACACGAGAACGGTTAGTTGTGATTTCTGTCGATTCTGACTCAGAATTTTACGCTGAACACGATGGTGCAATTGTTTTTGAACTTCTAATTGAAATTTTTGAGATCCGAGCAATTTAAAATTGTCGAAAATGTGACCTTCCAGATTATTGAATTTTCAGCTTCTTCCAGGTGCTTCTCTCCTATATTCCTATTCCAACAAAGCAAATAACATTCTAAAATGGTGAGCCAGATCAGAGCTATCTTTTGCGCCCAAACTTGCCACAGAGTGATTATAAATTCACGGAGAATTTTTATTTTCCCTCAAATATACATTTTCTGGATATTCTTGTTTTTGACAATAAAATGGGCATAACTCTGCATACTCTGCATACAAATCACTTCTAGCTAAATGGTCAAATAAAAATGAAAGAACAAAATCGCGCGATTATTTTGACACTAAATAAAGAAAAAGTTTATCATAAATTAGGACAAATTATGTAAAATCAGTAAATAAGTTGTAACGCAACTTTACTACAACTTCGTACACTCTAGTAAAAGCCCCGATTATAACACCGGATTCGTGTTCAGCGTGGTCGATTTGCATATGAAATGCTCTTAAAATTGAAAAGTCCCTGTCAAATTTTCGCTCAATACAAAAAGGGTGTACCGAAGAATTAAAAAAATATTTGCTAAACGACACATTTGCTAAAATTTTTTTTGCTAAAGTCACATTTGCTAAAATTTCTTTTGATAAAGGCATATTTAGTAAAATTTCTTTTGTTAACGCGGTTTTGTGGTTCTTATTGCGTCAAAGACACTATCATTCCAACTTTTTTCCTCTTTTTACCTTTTCCTTCAAGTTTTGGGTGGTTTTGTAAATTTTTAAGTTTTTTTTCGAAATTTTTCAAATTGCGTCTGAATCATCCCAAATTTTTTAGGCCATCCATGATTTACCTCATACCATCCCAAACTGCTGAAACCACCTCGAGAAACCCCAGGACCATGAATCGAGGTCCTCTACTAGGGACTGATTGCATTCAGAGGGGTTTGATCCAGCAACCTTGATAATGAGTATGTGGACATCTACGCTACTCAAACACTCAAAATTATAATAAAAAATAAAGTATGCGCCCATGTGGATTCGAACCATCAATGTCTACATCAAGCCCTAGAATCGCTCAGAACTTCATCCAGGGTGACCAGATAAAACCAAGTGGATCAAAAATTTTTTCGCGTTTTCGGGTTTCAAACAATTTTTCTGCACTAATTCGACCATGCTGAAGATGGTTTGACAGTTGTAAAATCACGTTTTATCAAAAAAAATTTGAGTTATCGTGAGTAATTGATTTTGATAAATCAAGAACTTACCATAACTCAAAAATTTCTCGATAAAACGTAATTTTACCAGTGTCAAACCATCTTCAGCATGGTCGAATTAATGCAGAAAAATCGTTTTGGAACTGGAAAAAAGAAAAAAATTCGATCCAAGTGGACGACCACTTGGTTTGGTCACACTGGATGAAGTTCTTAGCGATCCTGAGGGTTGATATAGAGGTTGCTGGTTCGAATCCACCTGGGCGCATACTTTTTTTTACCATAATTTTAGATATAGAAAGACAAGCGTTTGACTTGGTCACAGGTTCGGTTCCAAGTACCTGCATTTCCTAAACACCCTACGGTCATATTTGTGACACAAAAGGGACCAGAAAAGGCCTTTACCAAAAAATTTCATTAGCAAATTGCCTTTAGCAAAAAAAATTTAGCAAATGTGACTTTAGCAAAAGAAATTTTAGCAAATGTGACTTTAGCAAAATTTTTTTTAGCAAATGGGCCTTTAGCAAATATGTCTTTAGCAAATTTTTTTTAGCAAAAGTTTTTTTTATAGCAAATGTGACGTTTAGCAAATATTTTTTTAAATTCTTCGGTACAGCCTACAAAAAATATTCAAATTTGAAATTCAAATGTTTATTGTCTTGAGCGGAAAACTAAATTTGACAATCTGTAGTACAGTTTGGAAACTGCAGTACAGTTTTTCAACTCTAGTACAGTTTGGACCTGTAATACAGTTTTGCAACTCAAAAAAATTCCAGGTCATAATTTTTCACACAAAAAACAAAAAGTAAAATAGCCAAAGAATAAAAGTAGCAAATAGTGTCTAAATTTTTCAACTGTCAATTTCCGCCTAAAAATAGGTCGAAATGTGTTAGAAGGTAAATCCCGACATTCCTGATTTCCGTCTCTATTTGTGATTACCGTATAGGCTCTAATTATGGCCTATGCACAGGTAATTTAATTCCAGTGGATTCCCCCCAAACTGCCACTGGAAATCCACTAACTCTAGAAATCCAGTGTATTTCCACCCGAAACCACTTATTTATCACTGTAATGCCACTGGATATCCAGTGGATATTTTGCCTTTTCATTAAACAAAATAAGAAAAAAGTGTTTCAAGCCTATCCTTCGTTGCCTGTACAGATCAAAATATCGGTCCTATCTAACAAGGGGGGTTTGCCTTGATCTTCCCTGTTGAATTTTTTTCGTTATTTTTCAGGCTCAGGCAAAGACAGACCAGTGTATATTAGGACAGACTCAAACATGAGTCTAAAATATGTTTGAGTCCATCCCAATTTACGCTGGCCAACTTTTGCCTAAGCCTTAAGCCTAAAATGTAACAAAAAACAGCAGGGAGGACCAAGGCAAAAACGCCCTTCTCTTTGTTAGATTGGGCCGAAATATCTTTAACATTTTTCCAATAGTTTCTTTTTAGGTTCTCAGATTATTCCAATTGCTATCAATTTATTTATCGATCAATCTAAAAAATGGAAATCTACTTATTGCCCTCGAAGAAGTACTTTCACAAAAAAACCCTACTTTCACAAAAAACAAAAAGCCCTTTGAGATCCATAATTTTTAAAAGCAATTGTGAGTCTATTTGACAGCTCAGAGTCTTCTCTATAACCTTCATTATCATTGGAGAATAGTGTGTTTTGGATTCTAGCATTACATTCAAAAATTAAATAATCCATGCTGTAAAACCCTCAAAAATAAGACTGTCAGCCGGCCGGCCAATGAACCGACCAAACCTGAAAACCGACATTTTTTCGGTTTCGACTAAGCCGGCCGGCTGAAAATTTTGGCTGGCCGACAATCCAATTAAAAAATACATTTCCAGAAAACATTAAATGTTCAAAAAAACATGTAAAAACTTAGGCTTCGAGAGGCTTCTTTATTTATCCACTAGTGCTTGCCCGCCCTACGGGCGGGTTTCATTTTCCGCTGTTATTTCCGTAGAAATTTTCAATTTATTTTCCGCTTATATTTCCGCTGCGTTTTTCGATATATTTCCCGCTGATATTTCTGTAGGATTTTTCGATTTATTTCCTGCTGGTATTGCCTTAGAATTTTTAAATTTACTTTTTGATGATTTCACCTTCAAATAAATTTCAAGGCATATGAAATCTGAGAAAACTATAATCACATACTGTCCCTCTCTAAGACTTATCCACTCTTCACACAGCTGACAAAGCGTTTATTTTTGTCACGAGATTCACAAAAGCTTTTTCTTTGTGCCCTTTGTTGAGATTCATAAAAGCGTATTTTGTGTTGCGTGATTCATAAACACACATAACTGAAACATGAGTCATAAGCTATGAAGTCCTTTCCAAAACTCACAGAACTAATCTACCTGTTAACTTGATAAAGGCGTGTTCATGTTGTGCATAATTTATTTTTTTTTTCTGAGGTGAGACTCGTAAAAGCGTCTTTTCAACTGCTCCAGATGCTCAAGAAGCGTTAATGAGAATACAACAAACACTCCCTGAAGAAGACTCTAAAAAAGATTAAATTCAAACATATTCTCGAGACATAATTAATCAATTTCCTTTAATCCGAAAATGAGCAAATATCTTGTAAGATACACACATACTACACACGACACAGAACACAAACGACAAAACATAAATTTTTATTGACAAACAAAAAGAGAAAATTGAAACAGGCGCGAAAAGTTAAAAAAATGGGCCGTGCGACCGAAACATGAGCCGTGAGCTATTGACTCCTTTCAGAGACTTACAGTATTACTCTATTTTCCAGTCTTTTTCGACGTGTGTGCTGAGATCCATACAGGAATATTTTTGCTGTGCATGATTTACAAAAGCATTTGTCTTTATCATTGTGGTCAGACTTGTAAAAGCGTCTTTTAGACTGATCAAGAAGCGATAATGAGCAAAACCATTTTCCGTGTAAGGATTTATAAAAGCGACTTTTTTCATATGGCATTGATTAATTAAGAATTCGTTTTGTTTGATGCTGGAAGTTTGCAGCAAGATTTATTTTCTTTTGTTGAGATTCTTGGGAACACGGTTCACAAAAGGTCAAAATCAAACACATGAGAGCCAACCATGAAGGCAAGCCAATTAATCCCCAATAAATTAGACAAAAGTCTCGCTCAAAATAGAATCGATGAATTCCCAAGATAAAATTCAACTAATCTCATGTGACTTCGAACATAGAGCAAGATATATTAAACATCGTAGACGAATTACACATGAGACTGCACATACTACAGAAGACATGAGTTACCAGTTTTGACAAAATCCAACTAGGATCTTGCAGTTCAGATTGTGGGCTACATTTTGGTATATAGGGTGTACAAAAAAGTACGTGGTTTTGAGATTTTTGACCGTGGTGAAATTTTGATTAAATTTTTTCGTGTTCAGGGACATCAACATGGTTTATACTGGGCGTCAAACGCAAGTTAAGTGCATCAAAAAACTCCGACAATCAAAGACGACAAATGCAGCAGCAGCTTAAGCAGAAGCAAGGAAAGCTGAATGAGAACAGAAGAAGTCTCGATCTCTTCGAGGAAAAAATGCGAGAAACGCAATAATGGGTAGGGTTTCCGTATATATTAAGGTTTTTTTCCTGTTTGAAAACGGATGTAACTAAAATCTTGCCACTGAAATCTGAATTCTTGCCCTTTTTTTCTTTTTCAGTAAATAAAAAAAAGCAAAAAAAAGGGGCAATAATTCAGATTTTAGGGCATCAATTTAATTTGATCCTTTGAAAACACTTCAGCAAGGAAAAAAGAAGCAGTAGAAGAAGAGATGTTACTTCTATTCAGCTGAAGATTGGATTCGGAAAAGATCGGTTTAAAGGGCAATCAACGTGCAGTAGCCGAGTCAATTCTTCACGCTGTATGTGTGTTTACTTCGATATATTAGCTTCCATTTAGAATTATTGATCTGTGTTTAGTTATGTTGAAAGGAAGCCAAGGTGCTGGAGAATTAAGTTTGATCGCAGCGTTAGCCAAGGCAACAAGCAACGAATCGGTGCGATTAAATTTATCAGAACAGACGGTACTTTACCCATGTCATTTTTTACCTTTCTATTGTATTTATACAGGGCTTATGTGACCTCTTTGGTTCTGATGTACCAGTGGTTTCATGTGATGATAAGACTTCTTTTGCTTGCAAAGACGGCCTCACACTAACCAGTTCTCGAAGGGATGAATTCTTGCTTTGATTTCCGGAAGAACTTGTTCGTATCTCAGCTCAACGGGACTTTCGATATTGAGCATCCCAAATGTCGTTTCTTTGTAAATACAGTTGCGGACAATTGATAGCGGACGGCACGTTTATTATTAGACTTACTGTTTTTTCGCGAAAATTTTTAAATGCTTTTAAAAATCGCGATAGGCAGTTTCGTAGAGCACTTAAAGGGCTACAATTATAGCCTACTACTTGTTATAAAAATATCAATTTTGAAAAATATCAATATCGATTTTGCGCGATTGCTTGAGGCGGTTTGGAAACCCCTCGTTTTTTCTCCTGACAATTGATAGCGGACGACTTTTTTTCAAGCTGATTGATTTTAATTTTTTATATATTGTAAACTTTTAATGACTATTTTTAAGCCCTGTTCCTCAGCTACAATTTAGTATATCAAACTTTTTTTTTGAATTATTATACGAAAAGTTATGACCATAAAAATAAAAGTGTCCATTTCTAGTCAAAATCAAATAAAATGTAAGGAAAATGTTGTTTGACCACATAATTAAAAGGTTTTCTCAAAATTTTAAAAATCGAAATTTACGCCCTTTTGCATTTTTTGAAAGCTCTATGATTTCTCTACAAAATGACATTTTGATCGTTATCGTAAAATCACTCTGCACTGAGATGCGCATAGGTTGAAGTTTAAAACCCTGAAAAACTGCCGTTTTGCCTTATTTTAAGCCATTTTCAGGGTTTTAAACTTCAACCTATGCGCATCTCAGTGCAGAGTGATTTTACGATAACGATCAAAATGTCATTATGTAGAGAAATCATAGAGCTTTCAAAAAATGCATAAGGACGTGAATTTTGATTTTAAAATTTGGAGAAAAGCTCTTAATTATGTGGTCAAACAACCATTTTCCTTACATTTTATTTGAATTTGACTAGAAATCGACACTTTTATTTCTATGGTCATAATTTTTCGTATAATAATTCAAAAAAAAAGTTTGATATACCAAATTGTAGCTGAGGAACAGGGCTTACAAATAGTCATCAAAAGTTGACAATACACAAAAAAATAAAATTAATTAGCTTAAAAAAAGAAATCGTTCTCTATCAATTGTCGGGCCAAATATTTGCCTACATTTTTAGGCGTAAGAAAAAAAAAATTAGTGGGGCATTGAAAAATTTTATACACCAGTTTTGTAGCGCTTGAATTACTCTACAAAACTGTGTTTTAAGGTTTGGCATGAGTCTCTTATTTCCAGTCGAAACAACACACAATTCAAAAAAAATTGTTGTCGTTTTCTATCAATTGTCCGCAACTGTAGCTAACTTTTAAAGTTGCCTATATGTCGTAAATATAAAAAGTAATACGAATAGTACAGAAAAAGAACTAGAAAAGAATATCTGATTTTTCAAGTAAAGTAAAGCCGAAAGATTTGCAAATGTTTAGATTTTTTTTGTTATAAAGTTTGGTATTAAACAAAAACTCCCGTCTTCTTCTTTCTGATAAAAAAAATCTGGCTGATGTGTTCATAAAAGTTGAAAAATACAGCCATTTGAAAATCCAAAAATACTTGCTACATCCTGTATTGCAAATTTTTTTCTCATTAACTATGTAAAAATTTGGACATCGTTGCATCGTCATAATGAAAAACATATTTTTGAAGCGCTGGAGGGCGGGTGGTTTATTCAACAGACGGAAAATTCAAAAAGCGGATAATTCAACAGTGGATAATTCAACAGCCGGGTTATTTAAAAACCAGAAAACTCAACAGCGGACAATTTAAAGGGGGATGGGGAACTTTATATACTCATCGCCTTAGGTCACAGGTTCGACTACCACTGACTGCAGACCTTATTTTTTTTCTCCTTTTATTTACAAGTTTAGTGTCAAAATGTAGCCAAGCTTCTGTAATTTTATTTGAGCTATCATACAGATGAAATTTGGTATAAAGTTAGGGCTAAATATAAAAAATCCAATTCGATGAAATCCTCGGCGCTAGTAGCAAATACCCCCCCCCCCTCCAATCATCCGACCTTTAAAAATTGCTGTAACTACCCTTGCAAACAACAAGTTTAGGCTTAGCCCTTAGGCTGGGGGTAGGCCAGCGTACGGAAGTTGTGACTAATGAAGAGTTTGCGCACATTTTCCGGGTCTGGGACATATATTTGGGTACTTTTTACTAAAGTAAAAAAAGTGAAAATCGTCGGGGGGGGGTGTGGTTATTCGCTATTAGCGTCAAATCCTCAATAGCACTATACCAGTACTTTTGGTAGTATCCTGTAACTGACGTTTTTCCCCAATTTTTATTTACATACTTATTTGCAACCTTACACTCATAATGTAGCCCTGCTTCTTGCCGTCATTTTCAGCATACGGTTGTATAAAATAATGTAAATCGAAATCGCAAAAAATCTCAGTTCCTAGTTTGCATCCACAGCTAATTTTAATCCAGTGTTACGCCACAAAGTGCCACTGGAATGCCACAAAGTGCCACTGGAAAACCACTAAGTGCCACTGGAATGCCATAAAAGTCATTAATCCAGTGGTATTCCACTGGATTACCACTGGACTTAGCAGAATCCAGTGGCAATCCAGTGGATTACCACTGGACTCAGCTAAAGTCCAGTGGTAATCCACTGGAAAACCACTGGATCAAATAACTAAGTGGCATTCCAGTGGTAATTAGTGGCATTCCAGTGGCACTTTGTGGCGTACCACTGGCAGTTTGTGGTATTCCACTGGATCAAACTGACAAAGTATGGTTGTCAGATCACAAGTTTTCTCAGAGGGGCATTCCCACGCTGATAAGAGGTGGTGCCCGGGAATTCAAAAATTTTTCCTAATCACTGAACTTCTGTACGTATTTTTCAACTTGGTTTCTAAGAAAACCATACCTAAAATTAAAAGACCATGAAACTTGATAAGCGCAGCACTTTGCGAAATTTGAATTCGTGTGGGGCCACCCTAATTTTGTCAAAAATATTTTTAAATTTTTTTATTTGCATTTAAAATTTTCACAAAACTTTGAGCCATCTAGTAGTCGAGCCCAACGTTGCTTGACTATGCCAGTTCGGACGAGTTCGACAACTTCCGTTGCACTACACTTTCCTACTGCATTATTGTGTTCTATTAAATCTTGTCAAAAGTTCTGTCGTTTTATTTCAAAAGCAATATTTGTGGCGTTGTGTTTTTACCATAGATTTTTTTAGCATTTTTCAAAAGTTTACCACTCATTTTGTAGCTGAGAATCTTGGCTACAAAATGACTGGTCAACTTTTGAAAAATGTTAAAAAAATCTATGGTAAAAACACAACGCCACAAATATTGCTTTTGAAATAGAACGACAGAACTTTTGACACGACCTAATATATTGACTAATAAAGAAAATTCAAATTTTAAATGCATACAAAAAATAATAATTCGAAAACATTATTGACAAAATTACTGTGGTCCCGCGCGAATTCAAATTTTGCAAATGGTCCTTCAAATTCTAGGCCTTGTTTTAATGGAAACCAAGTTGAAAATTCCTTACAGAAATTCAATGATAGGGATTTTTTTTGAATTCGCCGGCACCACCACTTATTAGCATGGGATGTACCAAACCCCGTCTTTTCCTAATCGGAATTCTTGCAAATTCAAACTTTATTAATCCGATTAAAGATAACTGGCACAATGCCATAGCTGGGCCAAAATCATCTTGATTACTTACTAACTGGGCCGAAAAGCATTTTTATTTTTCACCAACTGGGCCAAAATTGATTTGATTTTTTACTAACTGGGCCAAACACTAATTAGTATTTTATCAACTGGGCCGAATACTCATACTATGCAAATCACCGTAAACCACTTTAATTCATATACAGGGATAAACTATACAGGGATAAACCGATGAAAAAGAAAGATCGGGGGACTCTTTAACACTAGAACGGTGACTTTGGCGCAATCTATCAAAATTTAAATTGCTATTTGGCCCAATTGGTAAAAAAATCAGAATGCTTTTGGCCTAGTTGGTAAGAAATCAAGTTGCTTTTTGGACGAGTTTGGAGTTGCGCCAATTTTCAAATCCCAATTGGTAAAAGTTCCAATAGTGCATTGTGCAAATTTTTTAATTCGAATTTATTAAGTTCGAATTCGCAATAATTCCAGGTTTCGAAGGATGAGAAATGGTACACCCATTAGCATGGGCATGCCATTTTTTAAACGTGAAATACGGTCTTGTTATTTAAATAATTAAAGTCTCGTTGATTACGATATCGTTCGATCTTGATTGAATTTGTCAAAAGTTTGTACAGTCAAACTTCGATATAACGTACCCTCAATATAACGTACCACTCGATATAACGTACCCCTTGAGACCATTTGGGTGAATTTACTTTAAATTACAATAAGTTTACCCCGCTATAACGTACCCTTGATCTAACGTACCCCTTTATATAACGTACCCTTTGCAGATAACACTGACCTTTACGTTACCCTCGCTATAACGTACCCTTGAAAAATAGTGTGTTATATTTACGAATTTCATACAGTTTTTGCTCTTTTTCTGCTTCTGCAATATTTTCTGTAGTCATTAAATGTTTCCCTTTTAGTTTCGATGAGTACTCCAAAGCCGAAGCGAAATATAAATCAAAACTGTTTGATGAAATATATCAGCCTATCTTTGTGCTACCTCCCTAAATTAAAAGTATCGAGGTTTGCCTCGCCAACAGCCAGAATTGGCCTTGCTTAAACAACATCAGTTTTGAACCTATTTTTAAACGCCTTAAAACATTCACTTTTTTGCGTAAAAAATAAAAATCTGATTACACAGACAGAAAGAGCATGAAAAATTGATATACACTCGACTCTCCAATAACGAACCCCCTGGGGACCGACTCTAGGTGTTCGTTATTGAGAGAGTTCGTTATTGAGAAGGTCCGTTATAAGTACTTTGTCGAAAATCTAACCAAACTAAACCAAAAAAAGTGTTCGTTATTGAGAGAGTTCGTTATTCAGGGGGTTAGTTATTGGGAGAGTCGACTGAATAAAGATAAATATCAAAAATGGTGATTCCTTTGCAGTTTATTAAAAAAACACAAAGTTTGCTACGATGTAAAAAGACCTTGCCGTAGTTTTAGGGGTACTTCTTTAGTTTACATCACACCTCATTTTTTTCGATTTTCTTGCAAATTTTTTATTCCCTTATATATTTCCTTATCCCATATCGTGGCATCAGAATTAAGACAATTGAAATATCTGAAACAAAATTCAGTAACCAACCAAGAAAAAAAGACAAACCTCTTTTAAAGACAGATGACCACCTTCAAAGAACGTACCAACAAGGAGCCCTTTTTCTTTTCGACACTTTTTGATCGGGCATTGCCACATCGGATAAGTTTTATCGTCCTTTTTGCTTCGAAGGCGCATTTTGGATCCACACACGCAAGTTCGAAACGAGTGAAGGAGTTTGAGATGTTGAAACCACTCCACGAAATCCTCAACAGTCCACTTGAGCAAGTTGTTGTAGAGCTTTGAGAGAGTGAAGCTTCGAAGTTCGTCCATACTGAAACCGGAAAGGATAAAATGACGGATGAAAAATGAACGAGCAAACAAAAAATTTCAAACAAAATTTGCAAGAAAATCGAAAAATTTGAGGTGTGATGTAAACTAAAGAAGTACCGTTTTAGGGTTAAAGTTAGGTACAGCAAAATGCATATCGTAATGATTACAAGTGACAAATGTGCTGGCGGTAAGAAGAGTAAAGAGACATCACCTGAATATTTTACAAACCCTTGATATAACGTACACCTGTCATCTATTTGGTTTCTGCCCTCGATATAACGTACCCCTTTGCCTGGCCCCCAGGGGGTACGTTATATCGAGGTTCGACTGTACCCTCAAACCTGGATCGAGACACAACTCCAAGCAATTTTTCATTCATTACACGGTAGTTGACTAACCAGCAAATGCCTCAGGAGGCAACTTCTATAATTCTGTAACGGATAACTCTGCGAAAAATTCATTTTGACGTCCCTGCTAGGCAAAAACAGAACTCTAACACCGGATTCGTGTTTAGCATACTTAATTTATAAAATAGGGCTGTCAAACATTCGAAATTTTTGAACATTCGATTCGAAGTTTGAGTTCGAAAGTTTTCGAATGGTCAGTTAGATTCGAAGTTCGGGTTCAAAAATTTTCGAATGTTAGGTTTGAAATTTTTTTGTTTTTTTGAAACCTGCACACTCTTGACCATCTAACAATATCACCAGAGCATGATTTCACACCTGCTGGTGCTGGTATTCAGCGTAATATAGGCTAACTTTTCGAAAATCAATCGTTTTGGTGGTTTTCCTCTAACTGGTTTTCTTCGAAATTTTCTGACTTTTTACTATAAAACATATGTTTCATAAACTAAAATGTAGCCAAGATTTTAAGCCTTTATTTGAGATATCATACAGAGAAGAAACGAACTCGAGTCATGATCGAAATTCGAAAAACGTCAAAGGAGCATGCCCGTGCGCGACACGGAGAAAATTAAAAAAGTCGTTACTAACTGGCCGGTTCCCAAAAATCATAAGTAACAAAAAATGAATTCTTAGCACATACTCAGGTGGAGGGCCTAGGTAGTAGTATTCAATGCCCAGGTGGTTTAGGTGGATGGAGATATATGGAGATCAATAGATAACTCTGATGAATGGATACCTAGTGTATAGGTTGAAATAAAGAAGTTACCGTATTTTCTCTAATAGAAGCCCCCTCCTATTATAAGCCCCCGTCTAATATAAGCCCCCCCCCTCTAGTGGGTATCCTAAAAACATAAGCCCCTTTTTTATATAAACCCCAGAATCAACTTTTTTTCGATAAATAGGTGTTGCTAAAGGTGGTAAAAGATATAAAGAATGTCTTTATGTATTTGGCAAGCGCATCTTTCGAAGTGGATCGCTGGAATGCTTGTGAATGAGTGAATTTCAAAGCAAAAACTACATCGAGTACTATTTTAGCGGGTATTTTGTTGGCTTGAAAAAGTTGCTTTATGCAGTAATTATCAGCAGAAAATCAGCAACAAACGATACGAAGTGACGTCGGTTTACGTTTGAGGAACAAGAAAATAAGTCGGCAGCATAGGTCACATAAAAAGAAGGCATAACGATATTTCGCAGAAAATTATCTTGATTTCGGAGCAAATTTTTGTCTCACTTTTTTCTTTCTGATTTTTTACCTTCGAAAAGTACAGGGTGAGTCGAGAAATTCGAACACTTTTAATAGGCCATAACTTTTTGTCTAGGACAAATTTTGAAATTCCATGAACGCAGAACGACTCAATTTTTTATAGGAATTTGTTTGATATATAATGTGAAAAACACAATTTTCGCTTGATCCCCCATGTGGTTTGGCCTTGGCCATCCAGAGGCTATTCTCAGATATTCTGCAAAGTTATTACTCTAAATGACACTTTAGCTACACAATGGTGTTAATAATTTCATAAAAAGTATATGTAAACTAATAGAAAAGTTGAAACAAAATTTGCTGAAAAATTAAGATAATTTGCTGCGAAATTCCAATACGCCCAAAATAAATTTAGCTAGAACGCCTCCGAGAGAAACAGTGGGTAAACTACGAATATAGAATCAGTGCTTTTGATGTTTAAACGCTTTTTCAACAATGTTATATAGAAAATTATAAGCGATCAGAGGATGGCGTAAAAAAATTATGACTCAAATTTTTTCCGCGCCTTCCGCGCGGCGAGTTTAAAAAATAAAAGCCCCCTCTAATACAAGCCCCTCCCCTCTAATATAAGCCCCCTGGAGGGCATCCATAAAATAGAAGCCCGGGGCTTCTATTAGAGGAAATACGCTAACTGTTTTGTTCACTCAATCCATATTCTGGTACAAGTGGTGAATCTGGATGTCCACCTGGATAGGCAATTTTTTTCATATACTTTGGCTACAAAAAGTTTTGTCATGGTGTTTCATCGTGCGCAAATGTCGCGCGCAAATGTCAGTGCGCAAAGTCACGGCGCGTAAGTGTCGGCGCGCAAGTGTTGGCGCGCAAATGTCGGTCAACCCCTAATAATGCCGAAATCTTACCCCTCGATGATACTCTTTCATTCCTTATTCAAACCTTCGCAAGTTACCCATATTTCTGAAGTGACTTTGCTGTGGAAATTTTCGTTCTGATTCCTCATGGAATTCTGAGTCTAAAAAGTTACTAAACGAGTTGAGAAATAAATAAAATTGGTAGAGATTTAGGCGGCACACAACTAAGTACGTATCATTGTACCGGTTCACCTTTATTTTAATGGTCATTTGCATGAGATCGCAAAATTAGGGCATTAAGTGACAGTAAATCAGTGCAGAAATGATTGCAATTGATTGCTCGAAAGTTTTCGTCCTAGAATGTAGAGTAAAAATTTATAAAAATTATTCATCCACTGGGAATCAAATCTGTGAGTTCAAAATATTCGCATTAGTATTTGTATCCCTCCCCCTCCCTTTAAACATTATTCCAATCACACGTTCAATTAAAAAAGTAGTTACTAACTGGCCGGTTCCCGAAAATCATAAGTAACAAAAAATGAATTTTTTGAGATAAGAAGAAAGATCTCACGATCAAACTTCATAGTATCCATTACTTATCTAAGAATGATTTAACATGCAGCTTCTCCCAGCCCTCTTATACAAACCTCCCATTCCTGTAATAATCTCGCATAACGAACGACCAAGACTGGGTTTCTTGGGCTTTTAAATAAACTTGAGCGGTATGGATTTGTCCTAAACAATAAACGCAAGAAAAGTCGGAAATAAGGTATATAAGCCAAGTTCTACTTTACCAATAAAAACGACGTAGTGGTCTAGTGGGTAAGTCGTTAGGCACTGGTTCAACAGTCTATAGTTCGATTCCACTTGGGATTGACCGAATTTTTTTTCTAGTGGAAGTCCATTGAATTGCCGCTGGTAGTCCACCAAATTGCCAGTGGTACACCACCTATTGCCATTGGTACGCCACCGAATTGCCAGTGGTACACCACCAAATTACCAGTGGTACACCACTAATTGCCCGTGGAAGTTACCAAATTGCCACTGGCAGTCGATGGGGGTCCATTGGTAATTTGGTGGACTTCCACTGGCAATTCGCTGGACTCCACTGGATTAAAATTAGCTGTGTCATTTTGGCTAGTTTCCTTTAATTTTGGTAGTCATTGCCGAAAATCGCAAAATTGAGGCAGTTTATGACAGCAAAGCAGTGCTGGAAATGATTGCAATCGATTGCTCGATGATTTTTGGACCTAATAGTCAAAAAAGTTACTGAAAAAGTAAATTAAAACACCCCCAGAGGGACTACAACTTTCGACAAAAGGCGATGCATATATAAAGTCCTGATGATTTTTTTCTGGATCAATAGAAATAGCTGAGAGGAACTGATCCAGAAAAAAATCAGCTCGATACGTTGTCAAAAAGTGGGTTAAAACAATTATTGATGAAAACTCCGACTGTTGAATAATCCGCTGTTCAATTATCCGGTTTTTGAATAATCAGGGATGGCCATTTGTATCCTAAGTAGTCAAAATAGGCCACAAAATAGGCACACAAAAATGTACCCATTTGTGCCTAAATGTGCCTGTGTGATAACATGGTGGAATGTGCCTATTTTAGGCACATACCTATTTAATTTTATACCCTTTTTAGGAACATTCCTTGATATAGGTCCTGTTTCTTTTAGGTATGTGCCTATTTTAGGCACATGCCTATTTTATTTTGTTCCTTTTTTAGGAACATTCCTTTATGTAGGTGTTGCTCCTGTTAGGAACACTGTTTTTTTTTTTTGAAAATTGTGCTTGTTATGCCTTTTTATGTATTAACCATTTTATTGAGTAATATTAGCAGACATGCTTGACGAGCGGCGCCGCTCGCCGCGCCGTTCGCCGCTGCATTTTTTAGCCGCCGCTGCTCCATTTTTAGTCTGCGCCGCTGTCTCCGCCGCTCTTTTTCAGTCACCGCCGCTGCCTCCGCCGCTTGTTTGAACCTTCAAAATTTGTTTTTATATTTTATTTATTTTTTCTTTACAAAACTGCGTTACAAATAAACAGTTAACACGAGAACGGCCGGCTTTAAGAGTTGCTGATTCTGACGCAGAATTTCATGCTGAACATGATGGCGCGGGTCCTTTTCGCTTCAATGATGGATCAAGTAGGTGAAAAAGGGCCCAGAAGGTAACAAATTGTACATGGTGAAAATACAACTAGATACCCAAAGGTTTTCAAGTGGTGCGTCGTGATTTTTATACTGCACACACGCTCACAATACACCAAAATGACTGCCAAGAGTCCAGCTTTCTAATAGTTTAAAAAATAGACTTTTTGGTTTTGAAAAGTTAAGATAAATCACAACTTGTTTGTTGAACTAGGTACTTTCCAAATGTCCTACCCTGGCTTCTACGAGCCATAACTTTGTGTAGAGATAAGATATAACTCAATGATCAAAAAAGAACGAACAGAATCTCACGATTATTTTGGCACTAAAATTTAGTGACTAAATGCAGCAATAGTTTATTGTAAAAAACGTGACAAAATATTCAAAATCAATATATGAGTTGCAACACGAATTTTCCATAACTTCTTTTCTACAGGAAACCTCACATTCTGACACATTCTCACATTCAATGAAACTGATATTTCAAAAAAGGTATTATGAAAAAATAAGCCATATCCTTATAAGGAACAACACCTACATGAAAGAATGTTCCTAAAAGGGTACAAAATTAAATAGGTATGTGCCTAAAATAGGTACATACCTAAAAGAAACAGGACCTATATCAAGGAATGTTCCTAAAAGGGTACAAAATTGAATAGGAATGGCCTAAAGTAGGCACATTCCATAATTTAAGCACATTCCACTATATCATTATAGGAACATTTAGGCACAAATAGGCACATTTGTGTTCCTATTTTGTATCCTATTTTGACCACTTAGGATACAAATGGCCATCCCTGTGAATAATCCGACTGTGGAAAATTACTCTGTTGAATTATCCGCTTTTTAAATTGTCCGCTGTTGAATTGTCCGGTTTTTGAATAATCCGGCTGTTGAATTATCTACTGTTGAATTATCCGCTTTTTGAAATTTCCGTCTGTTGAATAAACCCCCCCGCTGGAGCCACTTTTACTGTCTAACTAACGACTTAATAAAAATTTCGTTTTTCAGGCGGGCTCCGGCCGGGATCCCTTTTTTTTCAAACAGAAAATCACGTTCCCGTCTTTTATTTTGGCCAAAAATCCCGTTCCGCTATCCGCCTGTTCCCATTTTCCACCTCAGTGGCCCATTTTCCTAAATTTAAGCTTGGTGATACCCCATTCATCCTCAATGATCCAGATCCACCCTCAGTGGTCCAAATCCACCCTAAATGGTTCAGATTGACTTTTAGTGGTCCTAACCCACTTTCAATAGTCGGGATCCACTACCAATGCCTCCGTTATTAGTAAAATGGTTCAGATTTATCCTCAATGGTCTTAATTCAATCTGGATGTAAAGTCTTTTGGGTGTCCTCTGGGTTCATTTGGGTGAATACAGTCAACTCTCTTCGTAATAAAAATTTTTAATTTAATCTTTTTTCCATGTGAAAAACTCCTATCATTTAATTTTTTATATACCGTATAACCTCTATTAAACGGGCATGCCCGTTTAATTTTCAACCCCCCCCCCCCCTCGGGGGTGCCGTTTATTAGAGGGTGTCCGTTTATTGGAGGGTGCCCGATTATTTTTCAGCTTGAAATTTTTGTATCTTGTCAATTTTTTGAAAATATTTTTGTTTGGTCGTTTGTTTTTTTTACTCTTCACCTTTCGTTTTGTTTTGCAACAATCATTCAATCATAATTTTTTGCTTGCAGTGTCTCCAGCGGCCACGGCCACCAACTCGTGAATTGGAAAAAGATTTTTTACCAAACATGGAATATTTTTTGTCTAATTTTGTTTTAGCAACGACACAGCCGGTGGTTCCAAACGAAAGCGTCTTGATGGTGGTGGCAGGCAAGTCAACAACCCGGATCTCGATGTGCATCTAGCTGAATGGATTGGCCAAGGATGAAAAAATGGCCAAGGACGGAATGCACGACATCGAAGAGGCATTTCAAGAAAAAGAAGACAGGGAGCAAGAACTCAGAATTAACATTAATGCAAACTTCGAAGATATTGTTAATGATGATGAATTGTTGTTTTGGGAAGAGTTGTCGTTTGATTGAATATTATACAAAATGTTAAGTAAAATCATCGAATTCTTTGATTTATTTGTCAAGGTGTAGGTAAAATGACTCTTTTAGGGTGCCCGTTTATTAGAGGGTGCCCGTTTAATTTTCAACCCTACCTCGGGGGTGCCCGTTTATTAGAGGGTGCCCGTTTAATTTTCAACCCTACCTCGGGGTGCCCGTTATTAGAGGGTGTCCGTTTATTGGAGGGTGTCCGTTTAATAGAGGTTATACGGTAGTTTACCTCAGTTCTAATGGATCATCGATTAACCTGACATTTGCATGGGTTTTCAACACTTTTCCAGGTTATTGTGCAGCTTTTTAAAGCGGTCAAATTCCCGGTCACATTCATTTGACTATGTATGCATTCCATTCCTTTTGGGGATCGTAGTGGGTAGTCTCTTTTTATTTATTTTTTCCAAATATATAAGATGACTTCAGGGAAACGGATCTCAGTTATTGGTAAATCCATTTACAACTAGATCTTTTAGGAGCTCCTTGTTTCTGTTGGATGGCAGCAATTCATAATTCATAACGTCGCTAAACAAGTAAAAATAAAAAGATACAGTCTTAGCTAGTTTATTCGGCATCCTTTGGGACTAGCTTCAGGGCTGGTATTCAGACTTCGGATCATGATCAAGGATAATCCTCGATCCTGATCCTAGCCGCGTAGCTGAATACGGATCACGGATCAAAGATTATATTTGATCCTGATCATGAGTCTGAATACAGGATTATTTCTGATCCAGCGTTTTAAAGGCTATTTTACCAATATTTTTGGATAACAAGTCTGATCTAGTCCTGATCCAGCCAGACTAATCCAGCCTGATCCGGCCAGATCCAGTTTTGATCTGGACTGATCCAGTCACGATCCGTCCTGATGCGGCCTGATCCAGTCATGTCCGTATCAGTACTGGATCAGGCAGGATAATGATTGGATCATGACTGGATCAGGCCGGATCAGGCTAATTAGGGCGGATCAGGCTGAATCAGGGCGGATTAGGCTGAATCAGGATTCCAGGATAGAGGATCGAAGATTATTCGTGAACCCGATTTGAAGTCTGAATACGGATCAGGGATCAAAAATTATCCCTGATCCTGATCCAACTATTGAATACGGATCAGAGATCAAGAATTATCCTTGATCCTGATCCATGATCCGGTGTCTGAATACCTGCCCAGAGTGCTGGATAATTGAGGTGTCAGATAATTAGGGATGCCGCTTAACAAAGAATAAGCCAATTGCAGTCAAATAAAGTAGATTTAGGCTGAAAAATTACCAAGAGTGTCGGATAGCTGTAATGCCAGATATTTGAAGTTTGACTTATTAGAAACACATGAGCATCTTGCAAACAAGAGCTAAACGATTTGCAAGTCTCAAAATTGGATCGATATAGGTTTCGTTCAAGACATCATGGAAAAACATTTAAAAAATTTAAACAGGCGGCTTTGGGGACCAAATGACCGGGGATCAAATGACCGGGATCAAATGACCGGGGACCAAATGACCGTCGCCCTCCATCTCTAGTGTATGGTTAATAATTACCGTGGTAACTATGAAAAATCATATTTTAAATTCCCGCCCTTGCACGGATGACTCCGTCGGCAAAAAATGCACCTAAGCTCGAACCCAAGTAGGCAAGGTGAGCGCGAAACCTCTATTATCCTAGCTATATTTTCTCTAAAATATGTGCCGAATATTTATGCCGGTACGCCAATAAGTAATGTCTGGGCTGTAACTAATTTACCCCGCCAAATTACTGATTTACCCCGCCAAATTATTTTTTACCCCGCCAAATTTGAATTTTGAGCAAAATACTCGTTTACCCCGCCAAATTACTGATTTACCCCGCCAAATTTGAATTTACCCCGCCAAATTTGAATTTTCGGTGAAATACTGCAGTAAATTTTGCGGGAATTCAGATTTTATAGTCAAAAATGACTTGGATCGCTCAAAATCCCACCCCGAGTGGCCAGGAGCCCTGAAAGTTGGTTTTTTGGGGGTTTACTAAAGGGGGGTAAACTTTTTGCGAAAAATCGATTGAGCGGATCAGATTTCGGGTCCGATGGGCTCAATCGCTCAGGATTCCACCCTTAACCATTCCCAACTATCTTAAACCAACCTAAGCACTGATTTAGGGTAGTTAGATACTGGTCTGGAGCAGTTTGGGATGGTTTACAGTGGTTTAAGATGGTTGAGAATGGTTCAGGTGGAATCCTGAGCGATTGAGCCCATCGGACCCGAAATCTGATCCGCTCAATCGATTTTTCGCAAAAAGTTTACCCCCCCTTTAGTAAACCCCCAAAAAACCAACTTTCAGGGGCTTCTGGCCACTCGGGGGTGGGATTTTGAGCGATCCAAGTCATTTTTGACTATAAAATCTGAATTCCCGCAAAATTTACTGCAGTATTTCACCGAAAATTCAAATTTGGCGGGGTAAATTCAAATTTGGCGGGGTAAATCAGTAATTTGGCGGGTAAACGAGTATTTTGCTCAAAATTCAAATTTGGCGGGGTAAAAAAATAATTTGGCGGGGTAAATCAGTAATTTGGCGGGGTAAAACATTTGAGCCTAATGTCTGTCTCTTTTTCTTTACAATGCAACAACCAATTCGCAGCTAGTATTAAACGACGACCACTTCAATGTGTAATCATTTTGGAACACCTTTTCAAAATCATATTGCAATTGTAGAGTAATGATTACCATATTTTCAGGGTCCATCTTCAATGTCATCTACTCTCTCGGCTGAAGTCTCGCTGTTGGCTAGCCCATTTAGAAGCAAAAATATCTCCTTCACGTATGTGGGCATTTTGGAGTCGTCGTCACCTGAAAGCACCCACTTGGTTCTGGACGAGGAGGAAAACGAAGACCGAAGCAAGTCTCCTGATGCCGTGAATGCAACATCATCAGGTGCGTCATGTAACAGCAACAGCACTCCAGCGAGCTCAAATTGTACTCCGAATTCCATAACGACTGAGTTGACGTCCGTTCCAGAGCCGGATGATTTGGAAGAGGAAAGGAAAGTTAGGAAGATAATGGCCAAGTAAGATTGAGGTTGTTGCTTTTCTGGTCATAATCATCTCCTATTGTTTCTAGGGAAAGAGTCGAAGGGTGTGAAGCTGCCGCAGAAGCCAATGGAACTGTAAAGAAGAGAGCAAGATTATTATCAGAGAGAGGAGAACGTAAGTTATTGACTTGACAGCTCTAAACATCCAGTCTTTGACACCAAGTCTATAGGAGGGTAGAAGGCGGACTGTAAACAGCTAAATTTCTCAAAATAACGTTTAACTCAGACCGCCCTTTGAGTTTTGCAAATTTGCGATTTCTTGCAGATCAAAAGATTACGTGTGAACCCCATAAATCAGCATGTTTGTGTGGTAATACCTAGAATATTTTTAGGCGAACTAGAATTTCCGGTCATAGATCAGCAAACATCAAAGAGTGGTTGGCACGGATGCTCGCACTTGGTATCTATTTACTATTAGAAACTTGGTCATAAATTTATGTTCAGAGAAATAAACATGGGCTGGGTTGTTTAACTACTCCAACGACTGTTTTCTCAATAGTGTTCTCCAAGGTAAAATTAACTTTATATTTTCATGGTTTCTCGAAACAAGGTTTTAGCCGTTGTGCATACACCTCCTCTTGCCAGGTTTCTAATTGAAAAACACGATCAAATTTTGTGTAAGAATTTTTTGATTTTGTTATCAATGATTTCATGAGCTCATAACTTCAGGCAGAGTAAAGCAAACCATGTGTATCACATGTGGCCTCCGTACTCATGTGTTAAAGTAAGCGGAGTGTATTATTTGAGGGATCTTTGTGGCATACGGTTCTTTTTTAGAGCAATCAGCGAGGCCAGGCCATTTGAAGCGTTGTGGATTCAGAAATTCTTAACGAGTTAGCAAAGTTTTATTGACATGCCATTGTTTACTAAACTGAATGTTTATAGAAATTTTCCCTGCTCATCGTCGTGGCTACCAGGTAAGCTGACTGCTGGAACTTATAAAACTGTTCAACCATTTCATTTAGGAAGATGCTCATGAAATGTTAACATTGCTGCTGGGAGCCCTGGAACCACCTATTTCCAAAGCAAATGGAGCTATGAAGTGAGAGTAGTTGTGTTCGATGGCCCAATAATTATCTACTTTCAGAATACAGCCGACATCTTCTTCTCCGATCGAGCAAATATTCGGTGGATCTCTAAGGAATCAAAGTGAGTAGGTCTTTCGTAATTTGTCTATTAACTTTTGCCTATTCTCTCTATCTGCTACGTCTGATTATCTTTTTCTAGTACGATGCAACACATGTGGGACAATTCACACAAATTATGAGAGAAGTACGGGTGTATACTTTTATATAGCATTGTTGGTACCCATAACTTTTTTAGTTCGAGAAATCAATTTGGGGCTCAATCGGTCAGCTCGTAAGTTTTGATGCTTTTTGGTGAGAATGTACGTAAGACAAAAACTAATTTTCAGGCACCAGCATTACAGGTGCATATTTTGCTGAGCTTACTCTTCTAATCTCATGCGTTACTCTGTACTTTCAGAACTACTCAATGATTTCTTCCGACAGGAACAGCTGGCGCAGTTCTTCTGCAAAAGGTTGTTGATTTTTAAAATTTCAAGCATAGAATCGCGTTCCTTCATTGTATGATACCTAAAATTAGGACTGGAATTAAAACTTTACCGTTCAGCTGCAAAATGAAGCGAACGGCTACGAGATCAACCTGGGTAATTTTTTGGCTAACTGTGTGAGGGTATCGTAATATATTTCATCTAAATTTCAGCTTCTGCGAGCTCCGTCGAATTTAATTATACAACTGAAGAGATTCAACCTGTTTGGTGGTAAAAATCGACTTCCCGTGAAAGCAGATGTTTCGCTCAACCTCAGCAAATACCTTTTCAATGAAGAACCTTCATTGGGGCAGTACACTCTAAATGGTATCGATTTGTTTGGCCCAGCTATGTGACTGTCTGTTGTAACACAGGGTATTTAGGTATCATAGAGCACATCGGATCTGGTGTCAACTTCGGTCATTACGTGTCTAGCTGGCGTGGTTTTAACGAACAAACTTTTACCGCTTCGATGATTCAGACGTAGATTTCACCATAATGTTTGACCACTAAGTAATGGTTTCCTTATAGATAAGTCACATGTCCTTCAATGACCTTGATCAGATGCAGCCATACATTCTGTTTTATACCAAGAAAGGCTGTGTTCCCGACGCACCGAAGACCACGTTTTCATCGTTCCAGGTCAAGCGCAAGTGCATGTCGTTTGGAGGTTTGTCTGATCAAAAGAATTTTCCAAAATCTTCAGCTGTAATGTCTAAGACGTTCTACTTTCCATAGTTGTTCTAATTGTTTATATTCATGATGTGGCTGTCGAGACATTGATCATAAAATCGTTGATTGGGTTCTTGTCATTTTTTTACTTACTCTTTAAATCACCATGGTTTTTGCGCGCGGCGGCACACGCGAAATTTGAATTGTCGGGGGACACTTCTCTTTTGAAAATTAGTGTACTCTTTCAAGTCATTCGAACCAACTCGAAAGAGTGCATTGATAGACGAAAGAAAAGTGTCCCCGCCAATTCAAATTTGTCTGTGCCGCAGCGCGCCAAAACCATGGTCCTTTAAGAAATACATTGTCGTCTTGAGAAATGCGTGGGCTTAGTCATTGTGCAGATATAGGAAGCGAAGTCTAGAGATGATGACGGAACGGGACAATTCCGTCCCGTCAATTTTAGAGAATCGTCCCGTTCCGGAATTCGCCCGGAAATTTTTTGACACCTGTCCCGTCCCGGTGTCCGGTCCCGAAGAAAAATTATTTAAATTCCGTCTTGTCCCGTCCCGAAAAAATTCAATTTGTGAAAAACTACTTTCGACTTCTAATTACAGTCAACCCTCGATATTAAAGGACCATGAAACTTGATAAGCACAGCAATGTGCGAAATTTGAATTCGCGCGGACCACCTTAATTTTGTCGTTTAAAATTTGGCATTTTCAATCACAATTTTTGTGTGTCTTTTTCATTTCTATTTTCGGAGCAGGTTTACAATACCCCCAGCACTCAGGTCTACTTGACCCCCAGCATTCAGGTTTACCTGACCCCCAGCACTCAGGTTTACCTGACCCCCAGCACTCAGCTTTACCTGACCCCCAGCACGCAGGTTCAACCACACCAATTTTGGCCAATTGGAACTCTTGGAACTCAATTGGAATTGTAACTCTTAAGTTCATTTACCTTTGGTCGGTTTTTTATCTTGAATAAATCTAGCATCTGCCAAATCATCAGATTTAGTGCTGGGGGTCAAGTAAACCTGAGTGCTGGGGGTATTGTAAACCTTAGCCCTATTTTCTTCTCTTTCTCTCTTCCTCATTTTGTCTGCTTCTTTCAGGCTTCTGTTTTCCCAGTGCTGGTGATTTAAAAAGAAAGAATTGGTCTTATCGAGGTATCAAACTGCCGGAACTGCTGACTTTTGGATTAGATAAGTATTTTTATTTTGTTTTCGCCGTCGTTTGCTTTGTGGTTCCTTTTAGGTGCTCGTTTTGCTTTCACTCTCCTCCCAGGTTCTATTCTTTTACAGTCTTAGTTCACGAAGTCACAGAACCCTGGATATATTTCAGCTGGTAGACAGCCTAGTCGAGATTCAACCATTTTTTGTAGTTATGTTGCGTCCGTTTGATTTTCAATAAAATTTCCTTCTTTCTTTGGTTGCACATTCATCTTTTGTAGCGGACTTTTTCAAGCTTATTTACAGGGTTTTTGGCCGTATGAAGGTACAGACTTCTATAAGTAGCAAAAACTTCCATATTCGAAAAAAATGGTTTGCATCTGTGTGGTAAAAAAGTTGGAAGTGAAAACGGAGCAAAGATGTCATTGACTGATCCTCGTCTGATGGCTTTCAATCCGATAGCACTTATAAATTTTTCCAAAAAAACGTCAGCGGGTCTACATCTGCTTTCGCCACTTTGCAGAAGACGATGTTATTAGGAATGAACTAAACGTTGCTATAGGAATACGACCGAATGCTTTGATACATCGCCTGGATAGGACAATTGAACCGATTGTTACGTTAGATGACGTCAAAGTAGTAATTTCCCACCTAAATAGTACCTTTCTATCAATTCAACACAGAAAAATATTGATGAGCACCCACCGAAAGCAAAAAAGAAAGTATGGCAAAAAGATGATTCCGCAGGAGGAGATCGAGGTTGACCAATTTTACTGCAAGTTCTCGTCTAAGCGCTTTTTAGTTTATCCAACAGGAGAGGGTGATTGAGTCGGAAGAGGATGAGTTAGAGATCAACGGTAAAAAGAAAGCTCAATTTCACATTATCGAGAAAACGCAACTTGAGAAACTTCTCCATCGATGCTTCGATTGTGGTTCGGAGCTGAAAACAGTAAATTTTTTCGAAAGGCTACTAACGTCAGTGCTTGGTTGAGCACGACTGTGAGCACCCGATCATGTCAAAAGATAGAAGAGATATAGTTCATTATTTTGACGGATGGCACGTTCTCAAAGGAATAAGGAGAGAAATTTATCAAGTGAGTAGTAGCTTGAGCTGAAAATTCACTGGTTCTGCATTTTGTTAGTGTAACGAGTTGAGTTTTACTTTAGCCGAGGCTATGATTGTTATTTTCGAGTTTATTTATTTTGCTTGCTTGTTGGAATTTTCACAGACATTTCGTTTTCTCCTAGCAATTGTTACAACGTGGGGGTTGATCATCCGATCCTGCTGTGACTGGATCGGATGGCCAACCCCGCCCACTGACTGTGGAATAAAAGATCCCAGCCAAGGCTCAAGGGGATTATTATTGTGTTGGGGAGTTTTTGGACTGAGCTGCTGATAATATTGCTGTGTGCTTTTATTGGATTGTTTTGTTAAAAGCTGTGTGCTGAAGTTTTTAGTTGAAGCTGTGTGTTTTATTGCTGTGTTTTAAATAAAGTGTTTTACAGAAACCCTGACTGCACACTTCGAGTAAAACATAAAAGTGTTCGATTCCCCGTCCTCAAAATAGGTGAAGCACTAGGGCCCAGGGCTAAGCTTAGATTGAAAAACAGGGTAACACTTCGTTTCTGGTAGCAGCGAGTGGTTTTGCTCGTTGTGCGTTTGTCAGAGGTTTTTATAAAAATTTTGTTTTCTTTTTTCGATTTTTGATCATTTGTGGCTGTGTGCAAGAGATAGCTTAGTGAAAAACAGTTGTAGTAGTACTAGCAAATATTTTTAGCTGTGTGCAAAAATAATTTTAGTCAAAATGGCAGCAAAGAAAGCTGGTGAGGGAGTGCGCTCCGAGATTGTATTAGAAGATTATATTGACATTGAAATTGAGCCGTTCCCATTTGATCATGTTGAGAAAAGGCAACCTTCATTTGACGACCTCAAAAAAATGTATGGTATTATGACTAAATTGAAAAACGATATCAATCGAGTCACTAGGCATCTGATTCGAAGCGATGACAAAATCATTGAGGCTTCGAACGTTTTGCAGCTAAAGCTCGGATCTGTGTTTAATGAAATAAATAGTTGCTTGAAAAATGAAAAACATACAGATAAGCTAGATTCGACCGTGCGGAATTTCCAAGAAAAGTCCAATAAGATCGACTCGAGAACAGAGAGGGATGAATTTGATGAAGCTGAGGCTAACTTTGTAAATATGATTTCGAACGCAGAGTCAGGCGCTAACGTATCGGCATTTAAAGGCGATAATTCCACGACTTTTGCAAGATGGGCGACAAGATTTCGCGATTATGTAGATGCCATGGGAAAAGGATGGTCTGAAGCGGATAAAGTAAACAAGCTTAAATTTTTGCTTCAGGGTCTGCCGAGAATGTACTTCAACGAGCTTTTAGACAATCAAAAGGATACGCTTGAGAAGGTCATTTTTCACTTGACAGCTAAAATTGACGGGGTTAAAACACGAGATTTAGCACTGCAAGACCTTCTTGCTTGCAGGCAAAAAGAAAGAGAAAGTGTTACCGAATTTGCCAGCCGCTTGATTCCGATAGTAGAGACTATTCTGCAAGGAAAAGACGCCGCGGCACTGAATGAAAGATTGAGGGATGAATTCTTAGGTAAAATCAGCAGTGAGTTAATTTGTTTGCTGCGTATTGGAGGGTGGCCAAAAACGTTTGAAGAGGCAGTCAAGAAAGCACAAGAACTTGAGGTAGATAAGGGCACACTAAGACTTTTTCAAAATCAAGATCACGTCAATGCCGTAAGACTCGAAAACCCGCCAGTAGCCGCTAATTCGCAAGTTTCGTTCCCACAGGGACGCTACGATACTTTGGCCCAAGGAGGGATCTGCCCACACAGAATCAAGGACAGTATCAGGGAGGTTCACCAGGTGGCTATCCAAGTAGCACTTTTAACGATAGAAACTGGAGTGGGCAAAGAATGTGCTATAATTGTGGGATACCTGGGCATCTAGCAAGAGACTGTCACCATCCTGGAAGGCAGAATAGGTTTGTGCCCCAAACCGCATATCCGGGGTATCCGAGATATGAATATTATGGACCCAGGGCACCCAGACCTCAATTTGCAGGTAACCAGTTCCGCGGATATGCACCGACGCCTAGAGACTTTGGACAAAGGTCAGGATATGCTCCAAGACACTCTTTTCCTGCACCTCAGACTTACGCTCCTCATCAGCAAGTGAACTTCATTGAGCCAGGATACTACCAAAGTGAAGCCATGGAATATGAGCAGATGCCAGTGGATTCATATGCCTATCCTCAACCATCTACTAACTATCAGCCTCCGAACGTGGATCCAGAAAAGCAACAAAGGACTGAAAAGCTAGAAGCAGAACTGGAGAGTATGAGAGAACTTCTGGCGAGAAGCAATATTGGTACTTCTAATGCACCAAGCTGTCAGTCCATACAGGTGGGGCAAGAGTTTGAGAAATTATGTAAAAATTTGGGCGAGCCCAAGATTGCCAAAGTGACTGTGAAAGATCAAGACTGGAGTAAAACGAAAAAATCGACGTCTCCTCTTTTCGGTCCAAAACTGTCGTTTTTAGGTATCATTCTGATGTTTTTGTTGATTATGGTGACTTCATGCGCTGGTAAGATCGAGATATCGCCACGACATCCGCTAATTTGTCCTAAAGAGGGTCGGGGGATGCTTTATACTTTTACGCCTGAGTTTACTTGTCCGCAATTCGAATATGAAGCAAACAAGACTAGTAGAGAGCAAACTCTGCGTATTTACCAACCAAATCGAGAAGAATATAGTTCAAAGGCCTACGTGTGCAAAAAGATCAGGAAAAAAGCGCAGAAAAAGGCAAGCTGGAGCAACGATCCGACTGTCGAGAAGTTACCATCCGAAACTTTGCTGTTATCTGAAGGTGAATGCCAAGAAATGATCCATAAAAAACGCTGTCTGCTAGGAAATCTTGAGCCTGCAGGTGAAATTTATCGGACCACATTTAAATTAGACTTGACAACTAGATACTTCAGCATTGGATGGGATCAAGTTTTTGTGGATAATTGTTATTTATTTGAAAGTAGTGTGGTTAGTAATCATGAGGAGCGTGAGGTTCATACCAATTTAGGTGACTCGAATCACTGTGAGTACATGAAGGGACGCTGTCAACTCGCTGATTTCACGATGCTAATCTGGACACCGAACAGAGCTCAACCATGCAAGTTCGTTTTGAGTGGCACTTGGAAGGGGGTCAGAATCGGTCAACAGTGGCTTTCGCGTGAAATGGGTTTCGGGGTCGATTTTTTCAACGAGACTAGGATGATAAGGGATTGTGGACAGCTTTTAGAATTGACGGAGCAAGACGTTGCAGTTCGAGATGCTTATTTCAATAGAAAAAAAAGAGAAGAATATAAAACTCAAGAAGGTAATGTTCGGAGCACGCAGGCGGCAGGGCAGCTCACATTTTTAAGTGCAGACATTATTGAGAAACTTAAGTTTGGATTCGATCATGCACTGAGCTTTATTTGTGGAGCTCTTGAAAAGGAGCGACTTTCCACTATTTCGATAGGAATGGAAAGTGCTACTGCACTTGTAAGAGGTAAGTTAAAAGACCCGAATCTTATTGCTGAAAGAGTCACCTTGTGGACGTTTAGAGTTTGGCCCTGTGTACAGCTAGAACTTGGACACTATAGTTTCCAAGCAACTAACGACACCAACGAATGCTTTGAGTACTTGCCTCTCGCTATTGACACCACTTTTCAGCCCGAAATGGCGTTCGTAAATGCTAAAACAATGCTGGTATCTAAGACCTCACGAAAGGGAGACTGTCGCACTTTTCGGCATCAGATTATTGAATTAGACCATAAGCTGCAAGAAGTGGATCAAGTGACAGGCACTCGCAAAATGGTGAACAGCACAATCCTGAGGGATAAGTTTGAAGATTTTGAAGGACTTACGAAGCTACGACCACATTCATTTCATAGTCTTGTACTTACTAACATTTCCAAGGTTTTAACTAGCGACCACATGAATTCAATGAGCAAGTTGGCCCGCATGGATTACGAAATAAAAAGAGATGGTGGTCAACTAAAGGTGACACCTAGTCAAGGTTCACTTGATCTAGGAGAGCAAATTGTTAAGGCAGTTAAACCATCGTTAGAAAATGTATGGTGGTGGTGGGTAACTGTTTCGACATCCCTAACGACCATCGTTGCAATTGTTTGGGCATTCATTTTGTGTACTCCATGCCTGGCGCAAATTACAGTAGGAAGAATCTTGCAAAACAGAGGTCGTGACAGAGAACTCGAGCAATTGAGAGAAACTGTGGAGAAACTGAGAAAATCGCTGGAAAACGCCGCAGTATCGGGAAAAGGCGCAAAGTGAAGTTTATCGCCAGAAAAACAGCCGTCCAAACTAAAGAGCAGATTGACACGAACAGCATTGAAAGCGCACAAAATGAGAGTGAAGATAATGAAATAATCTTTGAACCTGAAGTACAGTACAGATCTAAGAATTTAAGCATCAGAAGAGTGAAAGTCGGAAAGAAAAAAATTCGAACAGGTGAATTTCGGCCAAAAACAAGATCACCAAACATCAATATGATTACGTCTGCAAACTGTAAAATAGATTTTGAATCGGATACCAAACCCGAGGTATTGAGACACTCTGTTAAAAGTTTAGAATGGAATAGTCGTTCGCCTGAGGGCATGGATGTCAGCTTCGGTAATAAAATCAAGAAAACTAAGATAGATGCGAATAAAACAGCGATTCATGAAACCAGTCATAAAAACATGTCATATTGTAGTACTTCTAAATCCACTGATTTCGTAATTGATGACAGGCTTCTCAATCAACCGATGCTTCTAGCCATAGCTAGTGTTGTAGACTCAGTTATGCTGGCTCTAATAAATCAGCGGTCAACTCGAATTCTATTAGATTCGGGTTCCAGTTTGACTATTGCTCATGTTAAGATGATTGAGATTTTGCAGTGCAAAGTAGAACCTGTTTCTTTTAATGCAAAAAGCGCGTCAGGCCACCATATTCCCATTCTTAGTATGTCTTTTACTTGCATGCAAATTTGTGGTGGTGAATACCCGCTAAAAATTTATTTTACTGACAACGAATGTTTTGCAAATGGAGAGTTGTATGAAGTTTTATTAGGAATCGATACACTAAAAACACTGCCCTGGGTCGCTGTTAACTACCAAACATCACAACTTGCAATTCTACCTAATCTAAAAGTAGGAAAAAATTATGTTGTTCTTGGAGGACAGAAAGGACCGTACTATGGACACTCGACTAGGACAATCGTGATACCTCCAGAGTCAGAAATGATTATACAGATGAACGTTCAGAAGCCTCAAACAAAAGGGGTTATTTTGACGATTTCAGGAATTGATGAAAGACTTACGGATCAAGGCTTGTCCTTTTTACCATCGATGTCTGAAGTTAGAGAAAATAGGATGTCGTTCATGTATCGAATCCCACGCGAAGGCCCATACACATTTACGAGGAATGAAAGATCGACAATGAAGTTTCCTTGAAAAGAAAGTGCATACGGCGTGATTCTAAAAATCTTTCAACCGATCAATTTCTCAGCGACGTTGTCAAAATGAGTGGAGAAAACAGTACGTCATTTGTAGAATGTTTCAACTCAGTGGCTATCAAGTATCGTCCTAAGAGAAAGTTTTAGTAAGATCAATGATAATAAGACTGACACAATTGAAAATCATGTAGCACGGAAGCAGGCTACAAAGGGCGCACTCAAGTTACGGCTTGCATTTCAATCACCTTAGAGAAGCCGAAAAAAGTGGTAAAAGAAGTGACAGGAACAGGAATGGTTTTCCAAAGCAGTAAGTAGCTACGTCAAAAAATCTCCCCTCGTCGACAACGACTGGAAAGTGGAAATCGTCGACAAGGTCGTCCAAAAGAGCGAAACTATGAGATCCACAGTTATCATAAGACGAGAAGACACTAATGATGGCGCAGACGTATTTGAAAATAATGAAGAGCTGTATTTGAGTGAATATGACAGTGACTCCTCTGAAAACGATCATTGTTACATGTGATATGGGCAATAAAAAGTTAAAGTCTCACGCATTATGTTCAATGTTTGCCGATAGGTAATCCAGAAACCCTCGGAGGAGAGTGAAAGCAAAACGAGCACCTAAAAGGAACCACAAAGCAAACGACGGCGAAAACAAAATAAAAATACTTATCTAATCCAAAAGTCAGCAGTTCCGGCAGTTTGATACCTCGATAAGACCAATTCTTTCTTTTTAAATCACCAGCACTGGGAAACAGAAGCCTGAAAGAAGCAGACAAAATGAGGAAGAGAGAAAGAGAAGAAAATAGGGCTAAGGTTTACAATACCCCCAGCACTCAGGTTTACTTGACCCCAGCACTAAATCTGATGATTTGGCAGATGCTAGATTTATTCAAGATAAAAACCGACAAAGGTAAATGAACTTAAGAGTTACAATTCCAATTGAGTTCCAAGAGTTCCAATTGGCCAAAATTGGTGTGGTTGAACCTGCGTGCTGGGGTCAGGTAAAGCTGAGTGCTGGGGGTCAGGTAAACCTGAGTGCTGGGGGTCAGGTAAACCTGAATGCTGGGGGTCAAGTAGACCTGAGTGCTGGGGTATTGTAAACCTGCTCCGAAAATAGAAATGAAAAAGACACACAAAAATTGTGATTGAAAATGCCAAATTTTAAACGACAAAATTAAGGTGGTCCCGCGCGAATTCAAATTTCGCACATTGCTGTGCTTATCAAGTTTCATGGTCCTTTAACAAGTTGTCAACAAGTACCGAGGACCGTTGTTAATACAACGGCCCCTTGGTAATACCAAAACAAAATACTAAGTTGTTATAACGGTTCCGCACGGTCAGTCACACTGCTGGCCGTTATAACGAGGGTTGACAATTGTTTGTTTTGTTTGAGAGATGAATAAAGCATATAGGATTGAAATTCCCGATCGGAAATTTTTATGACCGTCCCGAAAATCTTCCCTGTCCCGGGGTCCCGTCCCGATATAAATTTTGTGACCTGTCCGTCCCGTGTCCCGTCCCCAAATTTTCGAATTTGAATCCTGTCACGTCCCGAAAAGCTAATGGCATCATCTCTAGTGAAGTCATCATTGACGTCACTTACATTTTGTGTGTATCTTACATCGAGCGTCGACTGATCTTCGTCGACTGATATTAAAAAAATAGTTACACCAGTTGTTTTTGTGATTTACTGTGCAGCTTTACGATTTAGGTAATAAATTTGGCAAATGGAGGGCTGGAACCACATACCGTGTTTTCTCTTATAACTCAGGTGGTTAATTCATTTTTCGAGTTCCTGAAAATCCGATAAATTGGGGTCGATCTCTAGATCGTTGGCTAAAAATCTATAATTTGAAGAATAGGTAGGGTGGCGCTCGTGGTAGTTAAGAAAACAAAATCAACACCTTTGCGACATACTGACTCTGAGTTGTAATATAGGTCCTTATTAAAGTTGAGGGTGGTAGTGAGTTATTAGAGAAAATACGGTAGTTATTTTTGGCACCGTAACCGTGCTAGATTTTTGCCTAGTGACAACAATCTTACTATCGCGCTTATTTGTGATGGTCTTTTTTGCTAAACCGTCATTAGATTATTTTACCATGAAATAATTTTTTAATTTTTTGTTGAATGCGTTGATACTTTGTTACTTTTTTGCTTTATCTGTTGAGGATGTAGGGCAGGTATATAAAAACGATAAGTTGTTGTAAAAAAAGTTGTTGTCAATTGCAGTTGTGTGGGATATTTAAAAAAAATCTTGTTGATATATCACCAATCTTTTATTATTTATAAATAGGATTGATCTAATCACTGTTTGTTATCCTTTCATTGGTGTTTGTTGAGTATTTGATCCAACTTATAGTGTTAATAAATGGTTTTTTGATGTTAGGCCTTCTGTAAAGATTGTTCTTTACCGTGAAATTTCTTTGAGTAAGCCGTATTCTTTGACCAAATTTTTCTTGAAGTCTACGTCTCTTTCAGATGATGCTCAAAGGACTTTTTTCTGCGGCAACAGTTGGGCAGTTTCCAAAACAATTTATTTCGAAGAGGTTTGCAGGACATGGCCTTCAAATTCACCGAGGTATATTTTTGCTGGAGGTCGAAGTGCTATGATATGCTTTTTTAATTGTAGACGACGATGCAAACAACGCCAATACCAAGTTTGAGTTCACAGCTGAAAACATGAAGAAAGCGACGGCTCTGATGGCCAACTTTCCTGAAGGGCACAAGGTATAAATTTATCGTGGTTTTAGCTCGTAACCTGCTTGTTTTTTCAGGCTGGTGCTGTCATCCCCTCTTGGATCTTGCTCAGCGTCAGAATGGATGGCTCCCGATTGCTGCTATGCATGAGTGCGCTAAAATCTTAGGTTTGATTCCAGCAAGTATGAGTCAACTGTATTTGATGAATTTTTAGGAATGCCTCGAATGCGTGTTTATGAAGTAGCCACATTCTATTCCATGTTTAATCGAAATCCAGTTGGAAAGTTCGTTTGCTTGCTAAAGTAATTCTGTTTCTTTCTTTAATTCGTTTTTCAGATATGTGCTGCAAGTTTGTGGTACTACACCCTGTATGTTGCGTGGAGCAGAATCTATCATTGAGGTATCACTAAGAAACTGGGAATTAAAACGGGAGAAACCACGAAAGATGGCATGTTTACTCTCATGGAGGTGTGTATCATGCAACTTATTTGCTTATTTTTTAAATATTTTGCAATTTTAGGTAGAATGCTTGGGTGCTTGTGTAAGTTGTCTTTCAAGTTCGATTTTTTATAAATTTTATCCGACTTTGTTATTTAGGTGAATGCTCCGATGATTCAGATCAATGACGATTACTATGAAGGTATAATTTTGTTCAAACTGGGCGTAGACGATGTTTTATTAGTCTTTTGCAGATCTCACGGTGGCTGATATGGACAAAATATTGGATGAAATAGTTGCGGGAAAAAGGCCTCATCCTGGTCCATGTTCTGGTATGCTCATAAAGGGTAGCTTGGACTTTTTTATATTAAATTTCTATTTGTCAGGTCGACTTTCTTCCGAGCCGCTTTCTGGACTGACTTCCTTAACTGAGCCACCAGAGAAGTATGCCAAGAAAATTCAAGATGGATTATAAACGGTCAAATTAGGATGTAAAGTATGAAGTAATGTTAATTGGAATAAAGCTCTTTGTGTAATTTCCCGTATTTTTTCTTTCCTCTAAGGGGTTGGATTCACCGCTCAATAGTAGAAGTGGTAGAAGCTGAATAGATTAGCTATTTAAAGGGCATACCAGCCCGTTACACGGTCAATTTCAAATTTGCAAAAGGCGGGGACCAGCGATATTCAAACGAGAATTATTTTTAAATGCGAATTTGTTATTCTGTAAAGAACAATAGTTTATGAAAAGCACACTCTTAGTCTAATAACATGGGTAGCTCAATGGTAATGTGCTGATAAAGTCCAAACATGGTCGTATTCGGTTCCAACACGGTGCATAGCTTTTTGTATAAAATGACAAATTTTATCTAAATATTATTCTCGTTTGAATATTCCTGGTCCCCGCATTTTGCAAAATCGAAATTGCCCGTGTAATGCGCTGGTATGCTTCTTTAATGGTAATAAAGATCAAGATTTGGTGGTGCGGTTGAGTCCCAGATAAATACGACTCCTAATATATCACTGCCTTAATTTATTTGGTTGGTCGTAATTGAGGGTGTAAAATCCAGCTCCATATGGTCACTGGCCAGTGCCGGCAGCTAGTCTCGTTTTGTTTTAGACTTGTTTCGATTGCGTATCATTTTTTAGGATTGATGATATAGATATATAGAATGATATAGATATAGAACTGTGCACAATATATGTAAAAATGAACCATACAGATACCACATCCACAAGAGAAATAATTCAAAAACCCCAAATATCACTACAACTGTATCGAAAAATACGGATGTCTATATTTTTCTGCTGAGCATCAAATTTCGATGTTATTTTGCGAACCACAAAGTCGGCGGTCTCCTTACTCCGGTTTTCACTTTATTCACATAACACAATGGGGAGCATACTTTGTAGTTAAGTCACCTTACAATCAATAGATAAAAGTCTTATCAGTAGTGGTTAGTCCTTGCCGTCTAGCATTGTGTCGAGGTGGGCCACGGATTTCCCTCCAATTAAACCAGGTTACTTATAACTTTTCCTTATTCACAAAAAATTTTATGTTTTTTGTAATTTTTCAAAAAGTCTTTGAGACTGGTCAGTTATGTTTTGTGGTGTGCACTCCAATCAATTAATAATCGATTGGATTTTTTTATCTTTACAATTGATTAAAAAATTATTTGCAAGAGACAAACATCAAAGATAGACATTCTCTCTTTCTTTTTTTTCTCTCTTGTCTGATTATTGTGTAACTTTTTTTCCTATCAAAAACACTTTTGTTTGTAGAACTTCAGCGTGTTTCAGCTAGTTCAGCCTGATTTTTTTCCTCACACAACCTTTGAAACCTCGATACTGACTAAAGTAGGTGGCGGTCGGTTGACTGACTGTGTTTTGTTTTTCTAGGGTAGGCTAATGGCGAATTTGTCAACCATATTTTTGACCGGCGAATTTGCCAACCCTAATTCTTTTTGGCCAAATTAACCGTCTTCTAACCAGGGTTTCCAATAATGACAGTGACACTGACATCACTGACATGTCACTGTCATTGTGACAGTGACACTTGTCACAATGACACTTACAGTGACATGTCAGTGATGTCACTGTCACTGTCAGTGTCACTGTCATTATTAGAAACCCCGCTTCTAACTATTCTGGTTATGAAAATTAAATTAATTTTAATCATTGCAGATGTCTTCAATATTGGAGCAATTGAGAAAATTTCAAGTGACAAAAAACCACAATTAATACGCTCAGAAAACAGGAGTATAGATGAGTACACACCATTGATTTCGGCTAGGTTGGTTTGGTTATGCTTGAAAAATGTTACACAATAAATTTATTGGAGATGAGAGCAGGATAGAAAGGAGCAGTGATGTTTTGTGTACACATGTAAACGCTCAAATGTTTTGTGTTGCGGTTACATTTTTGTAAACAAATGTACACAAAAGATTTCGAGTTTTTGTTTTTGAACATTTATAAAAATTTAAATTTTCTCATTTTCATTTCTGTACACAAATGAAAATCAGAAAATGTTTGTGTACACAAATCAAATGTCGAAAAAGTTTGTGTACGTTTGTGTACACAAATGAAAATCAAAAAATGTTTGTGTACGTTTGTGTACACAAATAAAAAGTCAAAAAGTTTTTTGTAGGTTTATGTACACAAATGAAAACCCTGAAAATTTTGTTTATGTTTGACAAACATAGGCATATTTTATTTCTGTAATAAGAGTAGTGTTTGAATCTTGCAATTTTGTGTTGTGTGGCTTCTACCTAAAGAATGGTGGCCACTATGGAGAGTAGTATCAAATTTGAGGGCTGTTAGTTCGCATGTTACACTATTCCCTCAGGTTCCCACCTCATATTAATACCGTGTTTTCTCTAATAGAAGCCCCCTCAACTTTGAGGGTCTGTATCTCAGAGCAGAGTCAACATTTTGCAAAGCTGTTTTCTGCGTTTTCTTAACTCCCACAAGCTCTGCCGATTCTGCTTTTTAGATTTTAGATTTTCACACGAAAATCTCGAGATAAAAATAAAATTTTCCTTATTTCTTGGTGATCGAAAAATAAAAGCCCGGGGCTTCTATTAGAGAAAATACGGTAATAGACAGCCTCCATTCATATGAACTTAGAGGATAAGTCAATACTCTAGTAAAGATCGGTGATAGTAGTTCATGCTTTTGGTAAAACCGTCATGAGCACAATACTTGGAGTAGAATACCACAAAGTTTTCACTTCTTCAGTTACCCTTCACAGTTCGGCGAAATACAAGTGCCGAAACAATCATAAATTGATTTATTTAAAAAAGTTTTAATTGTCTTTTCTAAAAAAATTTATACTGAAAATGACCGCCAGAATCGATCGGTCTTTCCAGTCATTAAAAATCTACAAAAAAATTAAAAAAGTTAGGTATTCAAATCAATTCAAACGTTGTTTCGGGGTAAGTTTCGAGGTATAGCGAAACACACTCCCGAATGACTATGTGAATTAACTTTAACACCCAGATTTTTAAATAATTTTGTAAATTTTTTATTATGAAAAGTGTTCACTAGAATCTGGCGATCATTTTAAGTATAAATTTTTGGCTACTTCAGCCAAAATATTGAGTAAAAGGGGTCTGAATCGACAAAAATTGAAAACCGATAAAAGACCGATAAAATAGATAAAACCGATAAAAGACCGATAAAACACCGATAAAATTACAGTCATAAAATTAATTCTCGTTTGAATTTTATCGGTCTTTTCTCATTTTATCGGTTTTCCCCACCATGATGTTTGTGTACACATGGAAAAAATATTTTACACAACACAAAACAACAATGTTTTATTGCAAAAACAATGTGTACTATAATAATAAATTACAAAAATATACTTTCTCGGGGATATTTTGCATGATAACGAGTCATGTTAGAAGCTCGATCTCACTCTTGGGATTTCAAAAACCGGATAAGAACATAGAGATTTTACATTCATGCACTTTTATGAGTTTTTTTGCCAGTATTTGCTTTTTATTGTGTTGCGTACAATATTTTTTCCCTGTGTACACAAACATAAACAAAATTTTCAGGGTTTTCATTTGTGTACATAAACCTACACAAAACTTTTTGACATTTGATTTGTGTACACAAACGTACACAAACCTTTTTTTTATTTTCATTCGTGTACACAAACGTACACAAAAATTATAAAATTTTCATTTCTGTACACAAACTTACACAAACATTTTCTGATTTTCATTTGTGTACAGAAATGAAAATGAGAAAATTTAAATTTTCATAAATGTTCAAAAACAAAAACACAATATTTTTTGCTTTCTTATGTTTACAAAAATGAAAATTTTTCGTACACAAAAATTTGTAAAGAAAACAACACTGGAAAGGAGCAGGGTAAAAAGAATCCTGATGACATTTCGTTCTAAAAACTCCTGGTCCAGGGTAAATATCCTAGCCCTGGTTGTCATCGTAACATTTCGAATAAACGAAAGTTGAGTTCCGGGGGATGAGCATTAGCAGCTGACATCGTTTCCGTAAAGTATCACGGGTTTTCTTCTAGATCACGGTTTTATCTGGTCCACCCGTCATGGATGGACCTCTAGACATCCAGACAAAAAATCCACCTTGATATTCTGTCTCTAGAGCACAAAATGTTCGATTTCGCTTTTTGGATTTTCACCTAAAAATCTCGAACGCCTGATGATTCGATACAAAAACTGATTCGATACACGGATTCGATACAACGACGATTCGATACACCGATTCAATACATCGATGATTTGATACACCGATTTGATACGTCGACGATTTGATACACCGATTCGATACACTGGGGATTCAGTGCACCGGCTCTAAGTGAATTCATCCTCCAAATTTTTGAAGTCACAGGTTCCAATCCATGTGACTGCAAACTTTTTTGACTGATTATAGAAGCAAAATAATTTTCAAAGAACCAGTAATCCTCAAAATGTGTGGGAAGACTGTTACATATAGGTCAAATTACGACTAAAAAAACTACTTGGTACCCACTCTGAAAGGGTACGCCTCTAAAATTTTCAAATTTAACTAAAAGTCGTAAAAAACCATGATATCTTTTCCAAAACCCTGCGCCAAAGTGATTTTCCCACCAAAACCCAAGTACATAGGGATGTGAGTAGCCCGATTACCCGGATGGTACTACAACAATTACCGTAGTTTCTCTAATAAACGCGCATGCGCGCTTATTTTTTAAACCCCGAAAATCTGAAAAATTTTGGGTCAATCTCGAAAATTTCGGGTGCTCAACGAAAATCTAAAAAGTGGAATCGGTAGAGCTCGTGGTAGTTAAAAAATTGGGAGAACGGTCAGTCACCAACGGAGCCAGTTATCAACGGTTTTTAAGCGGCCAGCTAGCAACCGCTTTTCGAAAAGTTTGTTAAAATCATAGTCTTGCCAAGAGATGTACATTTTATGGACATTTTTTCAAATTTGTTATGAGTCGCTTACGGGTGGCATCGAATTTATCGACACATTCTATTTTGATTACAGGTTCGAATCCTAGTGGTAACAGACATTATTTTTCTTGACTAACAGTCATAAACTTGTTTTCATAAGAATATGAAACATCAGATCGGGTAGGGGAAAGCTGTGGTAGCTCCCCTTATTGTGTATCCGCATCCAGAATCCAAAAATTTGGATCCAAGTGGTCGACCACTTGGATCAAAAAAGATTTTTTACGTTGTCAGGTTCCAAAAATTGTTCTCTGAACTTATTCGGACATTCTAAAGAGAGTAAATCACGTTTTGCAAGATTTTCGGAAACTGTGAAAATACCACCAAAATGTAATTTCACTGCTAACAAACCATTTTTAGAATGCTCGAATTAGTGCAGAAAACAAGTTTTGGAACCCAAAAACGTAAAAAAATTATGATCTAAGTGGACGACCACATAGTTTAGTTGGTGCATGAATTACTCAGTAAAACTTAGGGTTGAGTAATTCTCCGGAGAAATACTTTTTTGGGTAATTACCCTGGTATTTACCGGTAATTACCCAAAGGCCGGAGAAATACTCTAAGATGTCTCAGGATAAGTATTTATCCGGGTAATTACCCAGGAAATTACCCGGGTAATTACCCATCACCCGACCCTAGTAATACTGAGGTTGTATTATAGATAAATTTAAAGAAATGACTATTTCAAAGAGGAATGACTACTTCAAAAGTAACGTTTTTTTTACAAAATGAGTGTCTGTCTTCTTTTTCTCATAACTTTTTGTAGAATGCGTATTGTGAAATTTGGTTTGCGCTATTAGATACCTAACAAATGTCGATGCACTGCAAGTAATGGTTAGTGTATCAAATCGGTGTATCGAATCAGTTTCTGTATCGAATCGGTGGAATACGAAAAATCTCATTGATTACCCCAAATTTTTCAGATTTTGCGGGATTGAAAAATAACTTGACATGTAAAGCTATTAGAGGAAATACGGTATCATCACTATAATTATAGCAGTCATGTTGTTCACCATAATCAACTTGATCGCTATATAAAATTTAATAAAAATCATAGTAAAGAAATCAGTGAACCACATCCCCCACCCCGCTAAAGTGTATAAGGTCCTTAAAAAGGATAATGGGATGCATCCCACCCGCCGTCTGTGTGTTTTTGCAAAGTTTTTTAATGAAAGAAATATTCTAAGACTATTTCAACCTGCCGTCCTCAGTTTTTTGCCTAGGAACCAGTCGTCCGGCCAGGGCCTTAGACAGGGCGAGCCCGGTGGATGGTGAAGTCACACTGTAGCTACAGAATGACAATAACTAAAAAGTTTTTTAGTGGAGGAAAAATGGCTATGAATTTTTCCGAGCTAAGGGGAAAATTAAAATGAAAAAATATTTTCTTTTATTTTTACTCCAAAACAATAAATTGCATATATTGCTCCTCGGCAACTTTTTTGAAAAAGCCCACCTGCTGGCCGAAAACTTTTTCTCAACAAATCCTTATTCTCAAACATTTTTATGCTATGAAGACAGAATCGATTTTTAATTTCGCTTATAAACGCTTGCCCTTTTTATGAAATGTCTGCTTATTCCATTTCTCCAACTTTATTTCTCTTTTGCATAGAAGATAGAGAGAGAAACAAGGCGATTGTTTGCCTTTTCGAAAACTACACTGATTGCTTTGTTGTAAATATACATTAGTCAGAACTGAGCTTTTTTTAAACCAAAATAGCCTTTTTGATTTCATTATATTTAATGCAAATTTTTTTGTTTTGAATAATGACATTCGGTAGACTAGCAAATATATCAGTGAAATTTGGACGCTACTCATTTATAAGCACCCCCCCCCCCCCCCCCGAAAAGAACGCCCTACGACTTGATACAACTAATGACTTGGTACATCAACTTGATACACCTTCCGAAAAGTACCTCGAAAATTTTCGAAGAATACCGCTATTATCATGTTTTTCAACATGGGACTTGGCAAAAATAGGCTCTATTTGCATTTTATCATTAAGAGTACCTACCAAGCCCCCTGCGCCCCCGAAGGGGGCGCAGGGGGCTTGGGGGCTTGGAGTTGAGATGCGCACACCCACATACCTTAGACACAAATCACTCGAAAGTGACTCTGGATGCATAAAAACATGCATACCACAGTTTTTATTTATGCGGTAGGACCCAGTATTCAAAACTATGTTCAACATCTTGCTTTTTACTTAAAAGTGTTCCTTTTTCGGTTATTTTTCCACCGCAATACAGCCTTGAATCCCTTAAAAATGGTCAAAAAGGTACTTTTGGATGTCTCTAAAACTTAATTTTCAAGCTACTTTTTGGAGTTGATGTATCAGGTCGACAGTGTATCAAGTCGATGTATCAAGTCATAATTTGTATCAAGTCGATGTATCAAGTCATAATTTGTATCAAGTTGATGTAATAACCCCGAAAAAGCTACTCTTTTATAACAACCCCCCTCCTTAATAAGCTATCTTGAGTGGGTAGACCAATAATTTGGCACCACTTACCTATTTTAGTGGATATCTCAGCCGATAAATAATATTTTGATCTGATCTCAACGGATCAGATTGAAAATGAGAATTTGGTGTTAAAGCAGACTTTCCATAAATTTTTGCCTTAAAAAATTGACGATGTTGATCAAATTTTTCAAAAAAAAATTCATCTAGGATTGGTAATTAATAGCCAACCCCGAAACCCGCCCCCCTAACCCAACAAGTTCCACAAGTGATTTGCGTTTAAAGTATGCGGGTGTGCGCATCTCAACCAGAGGCGTACCCAAGAGTGGGGAGGGGCTAGCCTAGCTAAAGCCAAGTCCGACGGACCATAACATGGTGAAATATCTTGAAATTAACAATTGACTTTGGTCCCCAAAGTCAAAAGTTCAAATTTTGGTCAAAATTTATTTTATTTGAGGGAGACGTGTTTTCCGGTCTTTTTCACCTTTTCACAAGTTTTTGACCTTAAAAGATACAAAAACACAACTTCGGGCAATTTCGGGAGAGAACCGCAAAACGGAGTCCTGCTCACAGGTTTCCAAACTAAATTTAAAAAACTTCTCATTACTGAAACCGAGCTTTTGATGCCGAAAAATCTTTTCCCAGACTTTCCCGATTTTCATAAAAAAACTTTTAAGTCCAAAAATATTTTCAGCCGAATTACAAAGTTGTTCAATATTTGGTTATTTAAAATTTAATCAATGATAACTTGCCTAATGGCTGAATAGCTAAGGTATCAAGGTACTTTTGGTTTTTAAAAAAATGTGATGGTTCGCTTCCGGCTAGGTGAAAGCATATTGTCTAAAAATAAATTCCTCATTCGAAGACAGAAGGCAAAATTAAACAATTTACCTGTCTATCCCCAATGCCAAGTTGGATTGTCATGTTGCCCAGCACATTTGTTAAAGATGTAAAAGATTAAAATATTAAACTTAAATTGCTTTAGCAATAATATGCCATTTACCGACAGACTTTTAAATACGGAATCTAGCTCTCTGCCGTCAGTCCTCATCACTGATCCAAACCAGGGATGCACTTCTGGAGGCGAGGATCTGGCTGGATCACTTCGAGGACTGGAGGAATGTGCAGAACACTTGGGTGGGAGCGAGGAATTGCAACAAGAAGGCTTCTCACAGCCCTCCACCTCGAGGTTTCACAATGAGGGACGTCGGCGGAGAAGACGGTTGCCGGCTGGAGATCAGTCCCACCAACATCGACACTCCAGCAAACGGGCCAAGAAAGCTAGGAGGAGAACACACAGTGATACTGATCTACGCAAAATGAGGTAGGTTTTGCATTTCTAATGGTTGAAGAAAATAAAAAATTTCTAGATTGGTAGTAGTCACAGCTAAAAGTTGGGATTCTTTTTAGTTTAAAAAGGTCAGACAGATGGTATTTAAATTTGAAAAGAAATTTATAATTGGCTGTGTGCTGGCTACCCGCTCAAGTGTTGCTGGTCGTTTAGGGATTATTGTAGAACTAGTTGTTAAGAAAAAAATTAAAAAGGGTCGACATTTTTTCATAAATGGGAATTTACAATAAAATTTAGAAAATAAGGCATTTTGTATTAGATAATATTTTTTTCACCGCAAATACACTGCGATCACATCGCAGTGTATTTGTTTCTCACCGCCGAAAAATTTCCCGCATAATACTTATTTTCCACCGCAAAATACTTGTTTCTCACCTCAAAAATATATTTTCACACCGCATTTGAGTTTTTCGTTAGTATAAGTTGTACTCTGATTACTTTCGAGTTTTTTCACGAGATATTGGATTCCAAGCTTTTCCAACAACCTCTCGTGTTTTGATTGGTGGAAACAGCGAGCGAAATTCGACGCTACTGAAATATACCCCTCGCAAAAAAGTTACTGGAATATACCATCCCCAATAATTTTTGGAGGGTACCCAAAACAACATTTTTAAAGAAAAAAGTTGTCCAAAAGCCATTGTTAGTAATGGCCAGGCCCTGAGCCTAACCATAAGCCTAAGCTTAAGCCTCAATTATTGGGTGGGGTATATTCCAGTAGCGCCCAAAATTCAAATTCGATGATGAAAGAGAATTTTGCGGTGAAAAAAGATTTTTTTTGCGGTGAAAACAAATAATTCGCTGTGATTTTCAAATGTTTTGTGGTGAGGCAAAAAGACCATCCTTTTGTATTTACTCAAATAAATTTGTTATTTTTCTTTATAAAAAAGTAAAGAAAATTTAAAAAAAAAGGTTTTTGGTAGACCTGCCTGTGACCATAGGCGAAGCTTGACAAAATTGGCCCGAGTCAGGCGCCGACCCCACTATTTTGACGATTTTTAGGTGCTGGTTTTGCCCATAACTTTTTTCGAGATTGCCAAGGACTTATTCTAAATTGAAAATGACTAATCGGTCATACTTGCTAAAACTGCAGCTGTGAAGTGTATTTTAGCAGAAAAACATAAAAAACGGCGCGGCGCACGTGAAACTATTCCTGTGACCCCTAATATGTTTCGGCACAATTTTGCAGGCCCCAGACCCGTGCCGTTACATAGAAATTCGACTGTGCAACAGACTCTTTCAACTCCAAATATTTTTTAATTTTGACATTTTACTTTTGAAAATTTTTCGCTTCAAAATGATAATAAGCAATGTATAAAATGACCCTTTTAACTTCGAAAATAGTCAAAACGGCATACGGACGTTTAGCGGTTGGCGGGACAAATGTCCCAAAAACCACTAAACGTCACACCAAAACGCCAAGCTTTTTTAGATGTTTTTAGGCTTAGGATTAGGCTTAGGACAGAAAAAAACATCCGAACATACTCAAAGTAATGATAAAAAAGCTTGGCGTTTTGGTGTGACGTTTAGGATTTTTTGGGACATTTGTCCCGCCAACCGCTAAACGTCTACGCACCAGTTAAAACATTTAAAAAATGTACTTTTATCTGATAAATTTATATAAAAATCCTTCTGACCAAACAAAAAATCAATCGGTGATTCGGTGAACATGATTAACACAGAGTTTTTACACAATACAAAAAAGTGGAAATTTTTGGCTGCTGGTTGAAAAACAAACTTTGGACTGGGTTTGAAACATATTTTGCACCAAATTTTTTTAGTTGGAACACAAAAGCATTCATCATCGCTCTTTTTTTCGTCTTTGTTAGAGTTAGTAGACAGACACACAGTGTGTGTATTTTCAAAAATTTATAGTCTTTTATATAAAAAAAAGATATATTCTGCGTTATTCTAATAGACGAAAATAATATTTTGGAACTTGGCTACATATACATTGTTTATTAGCTCGCAAATAACTTTTTTCTAAATCATAAGTTTTACTTATTGGTGTCTGTGTAATCTACTGTAATATTATTCCCTATCAAATGACCACATGGATGGCTCAAAAGCAGACAGTGGCGCGGATGAAGCCATCCAATTGCTTGACATCAAACGGTATATGCTACAGTCAAATTTCGCTATAACCCACCCATCTCAAGTTCTTTTCCGCCTACGGTTCAACGATTTTTCGCTCGGGTTTCGAAATTTTTTGCAGAAACGGATTCGTCAGTCCAATAGAAAAATTTGCGGTGATTCCAATTGTGCCGATTATTTTTTGAAAACTGTACAATTTCGCCGTAATTATCCATGGGGGTTTAGGACATTTTTCCGTTGGACATTTTTCCGTGGTCATTTATTGGCTGTAATTTTTTTCGTGATTGAAAAAACAAATTTTGTTAGTACCGTTTTGTAGCTCAGGTCCAGGGCTTCAAAATGAGCTATAAACAATCAACGTTCAATTGCAAAAGTTTGGATAAAAATGCCCAGTCTGACACTGAATCTCCAATTCCGACGGAAAAATGTCCAACTCAGACATTGATTATTAATAGCTCATTTTGAAGCCCTGAATCTTAGCTACAAAACCGTACTAACAAAATCATTTTTCTCGATCAAAAAAAGTACAGCCAAAAAATGACCGCCGAACAATTTTGACGGAAAAATGTCCAACGGAAAAATGTCCGATCCCCTCCGTGGGTCTCGATTAAAATCACCCCTATTTTCAAAAAGGGGTACATTATGTCGAGACCAGCGGGTATTAATGGCGGAAATCTTAACTTTTATCAAGAACGACCCAAAGGCAAAATCTAAATGCTTGCGACTTTTTGAACTAGATCAGGCAATATCAATTTGCGAAGGCTCAGGAAAATTGAGGTAAAAAAGTATCGAACCCTAGGAAACCAACTTTTGTAGGTACTCTTATATCGAAAAATTCAAAAAGGCGCAAACTCAAACAATATGAAAAGATGGATTAACGCTGTAAAAGCATCCCCCGGTGACCACAGGTTGTGGTCTGTGGTCACCACTGGTGGTCACCACCGCCACTGGACGGGTGATTCATCCGGCCAAATTCTTTTCGAAGACTACAAAGATCTTCCTCTTAGCCAAAACAGCCAAAAAAACTTGTGATCCTCCGAAAATTAAAACTAGCAAATAAATAATTGTTCAACTTTTCAGACCAATCATTTTGTCACCGTTTATGCCCACCCTGGCCACCCAGATATCAGTGGATGGCCGAGCTGCTGCAGAAAGTCGTCGCCGAGCCACTACAGCAGCTGTTATCACCAGTTCTATGCCAGAAACCAACAATAACAACAATAATGTCACTGCGGCAGGTGCTGCTAGACCTGCTGCAGTTAATTTCACTAATGCTGCCGTCAAAATAGTGGGTAACGCCAAGTATGGCGCTGTCCAGCTCAAAAAGGCACCGGTGGAGGTCAAGCTCAAAGTAGATCCATCTGAAGAGGTCGAAGAAACTGAAGAGGAGAGCTCTAGTGACGAGGAAGATGAAGAAAGGTGGGTTTTCATTACTTTGGATCCAGGCCGCATTCTGAGCAGGCTAAATTAATCTACGTACACCTAGCCTTTGAATAGACCGAGCAGGCGCGTTTTGATGATAATCTAAACAACAACAGAAATTGAAAAAGATTCAACTTTTTATATTTGGTAAGCTTACACTTCCGGGCTGGGCTAAAAAATAATATCCGGGCTCGAAAATTTGGGCTCCTGCTTATGTGCACAATGAGTGTCGCAATTTTTTTCAATAGAGAAAGGAAAAATTATAGCTATTTCCAAGTTAGGGGCAGGCATGAGCACGCGCCGGTCTGGGCCGTAATTTTCAAAATCTCCTACAGGTAGAAAAAACCTTTTCGCCGGATAGTCAAAAGTACGACCCGTGCATATTCCAGGTCCTCACTAATAACGGGCCAGTCTGGACAAAAAAATGTCCTCTATGATCGGTACGAAATTTTTTGACCCGGGCTGCTAAAAATACTGCCCGTGCACAGGCATGTCTGGTTAGGTGCTATAAAGAAAGAGCCGTGCTCATTGTGCCTGTATCACCAGAAATTTTATGTAAAACAATCCCAAATATTTACAGTGCCTCAGCCAACAATTTATCATCGTCTTCCAGTAGCAGTAGTAGTGGCTCTTCTTCTTACACTCGATTCTCAGACCTGACCAAGAAGCAGTGGGCCACTGTCGCCATGCTAGCCGTTGCTAATTTGTGTTCCACAGTTGCTTTCTCTTGTATTGCCCCTTTCTATCCAGCTGAGGTTTGTGCTTTTTTGCTGGTTGTATTCTTACTTAAAGGGGCATGCCCGTGCGTTTCAAAAAGTTAAGGCGGGGACCAGCAATTTTTTTTGAATCGTTCTATTTTTCACTCGTTTTGCGTCAAATCTAATATTAATGACCCTATACTACTTTTAAAAACTAGGCAGAAAACTTAAAAAATCTGAATGCGTATGCATGTGAAACTTGATCGAGAAAGAAAAAAGTGCTGGTCTCCGCCTTTTCTCCGTGTCGGGCACGGCATGCCCCTTTAAACAAATTTTCAGGCGCAACATAAGGAAATGAATACTTCTGAGATCGGGATCGTCTTTGGGGTATTTGAATTAGTAATGTTTGTGACCGCACCTATTCTAGGAAAATATGTAAGAACTTGCAAATTCTAAGCAGATTTTATCTTGTGTGTTCCAGATGCCATTGCTCGGCTCCAAACGAATGTTTTCTATTGGCCTTCTTGTCACTGGAGTTACCGCCATTGCCTTTGGGTAATTTTTTTTCGGGGTGGATCGGACCGACTTTGAGGCTGAATGAACCGAGTTTCAGGGTGAAATGCACCGCGTTTAAGGGTGAATTAAAACAGATTAAGTATTTGGACCGACTTGAAGGGTTGAGTGCACCGGGTTTACAGGAGTTTGCAACATACCAGGAGTAAAACAAATTTACATTTGAAGATGACCAGGTGTAAGCTTAATGTGGGCCAGGTCTTAGAGTGAAATGATACAGATTCAAGAGTGGAGAGGACCAAAACTTGGAGGTGAAGTGGATCGAGTTTGAGGGTATTTGTCGGACTGACTTTGGAATTGTATGCACCAGTTAAAGAATACGGAAAATTAAGAATAAAGTGCCGAAAAAATTCAGGCCTGAAGGAGGGGGTAGCTGATGAATCAACTTTGAGCACTTCATTCTCCCTTTTCCTTCAAATAACACTGCAAAATATCAATGTAAATCACCTGTTTTTCACAATTCTGAACGTAATCCCCAAAAACATAGTGACCGCGCCGTCCTTCGCCGTCCTATTTTTTTTCATCGCCGTCCTGCATTTTAACCATATTTTTCATTATGGATGGCTTTTTATAATTTTACATCATATACCGTATTTGCTGTAATAATCGGCCATGGCCGTTTATTTTTCAACCTCTAAAAAATCGAAAAAAAAAATATTTCGATTTTGAGATTTTTGGGTGCTCAACCACAATCTGAAAAGTGGAACCAGGAGGGCTCATGGTAACTAAGAAAATGCATAAAACAGATTTGAAAAATATTGACTCTGGACTGAGATATAGGTCTCTGGGGTGGCCGTTTATTAGAGAGTGGCCGTTTAATAGAGAGTGGCCGATTATTAGAGCAAATACGGTAATCACTTTTTATTTTTACACTCTATTTTTAGGCGACCGTCCATGTTTCCTTTCTTTTTTATTTCGAAAAATGGGGCCGTCCTGATTTCACACAAAAATTTTCAAAAAGTCGGTCAAATTAGGACGGCCCCATTTTTTGTAATAAAAAGGAAAGAAAACTTGGACGGTCGCCCGAAAATTAAGTATAAAAAGGCTAAAATTCATTTGCGCCTCAAAATGCTCATTTACGCCCTCAAATTAATTATGCCCTCAAATTTGAAAATCGATCAAAATGCTTATTTACGCCCTCAAATTACTCATTTACGCCCTCAAATCCCTTTTTTACGCCCTCAAATTTCTTTTTATGCCATCGAATCGATCAAAACGCTTATTTTGGCCATCAAGCTGCTCATTTATATCCTCAAACTTATGCAACTAGATGTAAATCAAAAGACAGACTTGTCACTAGTTGCTTAAAAGGGGATGGACCTTGATGTAGAAATCGCCAAGGTCATAGGTTCTAATCCCCTTGGGTGTACATCTATTTTTTACCACATTTCTAGTGAATTCACTGACTTTGCTGTCAGCAACTACCACCATAATTCAAGCGTTTTGACATATATGACCGTCAAAATATTAATACAGTCGACGCTTTCCATAAGGGACTCGAAGGGACCGACTTTTCAGTCCCTTATAGAGAGCGTCCCTTATGTACAGCGTCGGTTTAGGTCAAATTATACTAACTGTGACCAAATGGGCCAAATTTGCGTTCCCTTACGGAGAGCTGTAAATAATCTTTACCGTGTTCAGCAAGCCAGCCGTCGATCTCTTCCTTGTTCTTGCAAAGCATAATTGTTTTCCACTCGATAGCAGGCCCTCGCTTCTTGGCACTTATTGGGTTGGGGGGGGGCGGCTTTTTCACTTATATAAAAATAGTGTTTAAATGACTCCTAAGTAATTTTTATATGCTTAAAACGATAAAAAAGTTATTTTCTGACATTTTTCCACACAAAAATAGATTTTTAGAAAAAATTTTTTTTTGACTGAAATTCGACTTTTTGCCTTGGTCCCCCAAGGCAATCCAACCTGAAAGGGTACCTGGATACCACAAAAAGATGGAATTTGAACATAGTTTTGTTGACTGGGGCCTACTGCATAAAGAAACTCTGGTATGCATACATTTTTATGCATCCAGAGTCACTTACGAGTGATTTGCGTCTAAGGTATGTGGGTGTGCGCATCTCAACCCCAAGCAACCCCTTCGGGGCGCAGGGGGCTTGGTCGGTTAGAGATGCGCGCACTCACTTACCTTAGACATAATTCCGAGCAAGACTCTTGATTAAAAATGCATAAAGAGACTCTTTTTGCCCAGATCCAGTGACCAAAACGGGGTAGAATACCTTAATACAAGGAAATTTGCCTTGGTCCCCCAAGGCAAAAAGTCAAAAAAAATTTTTCCAAAAATACCATTTTTGTGTGGAAAAATGTTAGAAATTGACTTTCTTATCGTTTTAAGCATATAAATATTACTTAAGAGTCGTTTAAACACTATTTTTAAATAAGTGAAAAAACCCGTAAAAACCCGTAAATGAGCATTTTGAGGGCGCAAACCACTTATAGCCGTATGAAAATCAAAACTGATTATATGTTGTAAAATAAAAAAAGCAATTCATAAAAAAAATATGGTTAAAATGCAGGACGGCGATGGAAAAAAATAGGACGGCGCGGTGACTGCCCTACGACCGGGTACACATTATGACCGGGTACAACGACCGGGTACACTTTTTTGTAAAAGTTAAAAAAGTATGCTTAAACCACACATTTGAGTCCGTCTTAACGGGCGCTGGCCTACCCTTGCCTAAGCCTAAGTCTAAATGCGCAAAATAATAAAAAATCGAAAATAATTTTAAAAAATTAACAGGGGGGACCAAGGCAAAATTTGGCACTGTACCCGGTCGTTGAACGCGGTCGTTGGTATACCGCCGCAAAGTAAACTACAGCCAGTTATTATTCATAGTAATCAAGCTATCTGGATAGGCATGACCATGCGCGGAAAAAAACAGCCATAGTTTAGCTTATTTCACAGTTTCCTTCTCTTAGATTCCTCAACTTATTGCCAGCGGGTAGAATATTCTTCTGGGCCTCATTTTTGATTCGGTGTGCAGAAGCGCTAGGAGATGCTTGCTTCGTGACCAGCTCTTTTGCGATCAGTGCAAAGTGTTTTCCAGGCAGGATTGCCACAGTAAGAAAAAATTCAACGAGATCCAACCATTCTTAAAAAGTATTTTTAGATAGTGGGCATTATGGAAACTTTCGCCGGGCTCGGCTACACTGCTGGTCCTGTTATTGGTAAGAGATCGTTCAATTTTGGCAGCCCCAACACAATAATTCAGCTTTTTGTATTTGCAGGATCAGTGCTGTACGAGTATGGTGGCTTCCAGCTTCCCTTCCTTGTCCTTGGAGCCTGTCTCATTCTTGCCACTGTGCTGTCTTACTTTTTGGTGGAAGAAATTGAAGGTATGGTTAAGTCAAAGATGAGGGGCCATTATTGAAGACCGCGAATTGTAAAAACTACCACTAAAAATATTTGGAACAAGAGAACAGCGATCACTAGATACAAAGTTTTCCATGTGTAAACTATTTGAACTTCAGCCAATTAAGAATTTGGATTCGTAAGCGCCTCATTACACAGGATTGACGGTGCTAGATGGCTGTCACTCGAAATTTCGGCATACAAACATTTCGCGAATACTTCGGTTGTAAACCTTTGAGAAAACGCCTCCGCACCAAAAATTTGACAGACAAAATTTTGAACCTCAAAAAAACTGATTATCAAACCTTATTCATAACTACGATGAATCAATTTGAGGTCACCCGAGTGACCAAAAGTTCAGTGCACCTAAACTACTCAGTATAAACAGTGGTTATGATTCTATCAAACAACATGACTACTCAAACAAGAGTTCATTACAATATGATGAATTTATCAATAAGTCAAAGTACAAACAATACATCAAAACAATATCACATTTCTTCGCCATTCACTCCTGCAGCTCAAGCTTCAACGCCCCCAATTTCGATACCTAAATTAGTCATCTATTTTTCATATTACTCGGGTTCTAGAAACTTACCTCGCTGCACACCGATAATTGAACCTCTCCCGGAGTATCTGGGAGACTGTGGGTCGAGAGTCATGTAGAATATTACAAACAAGCACAACCAGAAAGCAGCAAGGCACGTGTAAAACACCACGTAGAAGACAACGATTTGCACTGAAATTGAACCAGTTAACAAGTGAAATCGAGAAGAAAGCAAAAAGACCGTATCGGATCAGCTTTGCGAGTTCCATATCACTGAAAAAAGTAACACAGTCTTACATGGTGAAGTAAACAGCGACATTCGTTGAACCCTACAAAGTACTAATCGTAGCACCTGACGCAAGCAAAAAATTATAAACGCACAAAATTTATGACCCAAAAAACTGAGTAAAAACAATGCGCTTCCGATAAATCAATGATTGCGCGTAGTGTTACAGTCAAACCTCGATTTAGTGGCACCCCCAAAAGTTCGTTCCCGCCTAGGGTCCGACACTTTTTTAACCCAATTTGCAAAATATTTTATCGATTCTGTTATGACAGTCTGGTCGCAAATATCGTGAGGATTCCGATTTTGCCGATCGTTTTTTGAAAAGTAAACGAATTTTGGGTTAAAAAAGTGAAACCTCGATATAGAGGCACCTGTTTTCAAAAAAGGGGTCTGTTTTTTTAACCCAAAATTCGTTTACTTTTCAAAAAACGATCGGCAAAATCGGAATCCTCACGATATTTGCGACCAGACTGTCATAACAGAATCGATAAAATATTTTGCAAATTGGGTTAAAAAAATTTTGGCTGAAAGGGTGAATTTCCAAAAACTTTTTCACAGAAAATTGATGTTTTCATTAAAAATTTCCAAAAGTTCCGTCATAAAGTGTCACCAATCGATAGTCACCAATCAAAATTGTCACCAATCGATATTTTACCGGCGGGAACGAACTTTTGGGGGTGCCACTAAATCGAGGTTTGACGAGATTTTTGGCGAGATTTTTGGCTGTACGAAACCCGCACTTTTGAAAGGGCATTTTTTTGTAATGAGCCTGATAACATTGGGTCATTTCGTGCACAGACAGAGCTGCTGAATTGCTGGGGGAATTTAACGCTGGTGCTGTGGCGCCCGCAACGAAGGTGCAGTGTCCAAGTGCGAAGTCTTTGACTGTCCCAGAGCTCGCTGATTTTGGCTTAAAATAACGGGATCGAAGCTTCCGACTTCCTATTTCTGAATCCTTCACGTGATAAAACGTAAATTTCAATCATTAGAGAATTTGGCTGATCTCACTACGTACTTCGATTTTGCCCCTCCTGTATGGGCGAGCTATAATAGTCAAGGAAATTTTCGATCACATGCTTTGGTAGCATACTGTATTATCTCTATCTTTTAAGGGTGGGGGTTAATTCTATATACGCATCGCCTCTCTTGTCCATAATTACAAAGAAAGTGATTTTGCTGGTAGATTTTCTAAAACCCCACAGTTTTGAAAAAGGATGGAGTCAAGCTTGAAGGATTGTGTTTTTGTTAAAAAAACATCAGAATGTCGCACTGTCTAATTTTCAATCCATTTTCAGATGAGCCCTCCGAGGATGCCATGGGGATGTTGTCGATGCTGAAGATTCCAGTCATCTGGATCATGGTGTTCGCAGTGGTTATCTGCGCCATATCCTTGTCCTTCTTCGACCCCACGCTGGCTGATCACTTGTCCTCGGTAACATCACTTATTGTAATCACCTGAATATTCTGGTGCTAAAGGGCTCAATTTAGTTCAATCTATCCACCATCATGGTTGGGTTGATGTTCCTGTTGTGGTGGTATCTACACTATTACAGCACCACTATGGGGCGAGTTACCTACCGTTATCTGGCTCTTATGGGTTATTAAATTGTGTATTTGCAGGTCTTCTTCTTGACAAATGGCACTGTTGTAAGTTTTTTTATGGCTGTCTATAGTTAGTGTTGATTAGCCGTAGATGAGCGAGAAAGTGTGCTGATCACACAAGCTGAGTGCTTACTACCCATAAAATTCTGTGGTTGGCTTATATATCAAGGGGATGCGAAAAGTCTACTTCTAGCTTCTCAGTTATGACCCAAAGCAGGAGTGCAGAGGCTTCACATTTATCTTACCTTAGATCCTATATCGGCAACCAAGCCCACTAAATTATACTTCGAGAGTGGCATTTATGAGATTAAATGCGGAAAAAGTTAACACCTAAATAGGCACTTTTCCCAAAAATCCCAAACTCTAAAAATTCGTGGTTAACTGACCATCATAGTGGGGCGCCCGTCCTCCGTGCCCGTCCCGTCCGGACGGTCTAACAATTGGCCCATCAAATCTGGACGGTCTACTTTTTAGAACATGAACTACCTTGTTCTAATGCGAAAAACAGATCGACCGTCCTTGTCCGTCCATTGTGATAGTCGACCGGCCGCCACCCTCCAAAAAAATCTTTTTTCGAAAAACGACAATTATTAGGACGGTGGCGGCCGGCCGATTGAAAAGGGTGGACGGGCATGGATGGTCGCTGTACTTTTGGCACTAGAACATGTAAGTTTATATTCTAGAAAGAAGACCGTCCATATTTGTTGGGCCAATTTCTAGACCGTCCGTACGTGACGGGGACGGGCCCGTCTTCGTCGGACGGGCGCCCCACTATGCTGACCATACCCATAGTTGCGTTTACGCTTCCGCCGGCGAAGCCACTAGATGGAAGCCAAAAATTTTGAAACACGGGCGGAGGCAGAGAAAAATGTTAGAATGCTAATGTAAGCAATGGTAGAATCGGAAATTTTCGCTAGCTTGAAAGTTGCAACTATAATTGACTTCCGATAGACCGGCACTCCTGGGGACCTTCTCCGGTTGCCGGTTTATAAAGGATAGGCTTTGTTGGAATTCTTTGTCGGCCAGCCAAACCGGTTTACTGGAAGTGCCGGTTTTTTTCATGGTACCGCTTATAGAGAGTTGACTGTATGAGTTGACCGGAGAGTTGACTGTATGACGTGGTCTATATTAGAGTCACTTCTAATAAACAGAGAATAAATAATTTTATATTTGCAGGTAATGCGCTCATGCTGTTTGGATCCACAGCTACAGTTTTCTCTATGATATTTGTTGGTCCTTCACCGCTTTTCAACATTGAGAAGTGGGTTTTTATTTTTACTGAGGCCAAATTCTCACAGTTAACTTGTAGGAACATTGTGACCATTGGCATAGCCTTGGCTGTTCTAGGTATAGCTGCGGGTGCCTTGTACATCCCTACCTTCCAGAACTGTTTGGATGCGGTCAAAGAAAATGGCTATGATGACTCTTTCCAGACCTATGGCTGTGTGAGTGGAGTGTTCCAGTCAGCCTTTGCTTTTGGCGCTTTTATTGGCCCTACCCTTGGTGGCCTGAGTGTGCAATCTATTGGTTTTCCTTGGACAACCACCATTATAGCTGGTAAGCTGGAGTTTTCTTTGAGAATTTTTAATTTTACGGGGGGTTAAGACACTGGTATGAGAACTTGGAGTTTTTCAATCCGTCTAAAGTGAATTTTAGTTGATACTACCTGTTTTGGTATGGATCATAACCAGAGCTGCCAGATTTTTTTTCAGGAATCATATATTTTTTGTCCAACATTCAGAAATAAATTTTTTGACCGAAAGTGAGATTTTTATGCTAATTTCCCGGCCAACAAAGATTGCGACAACTCAAATAGGGACCGAAAATTACAATTCGACTAATTATGTTTGAAAATTTTGTATCATTTTCGGCTAAATTTTCTTACCAGATTGGATTTCTAAAGACCACTTTTCTTATTTTTATACAGTCGAAACTCGATATAACGTACGGCCGGGGGACCGGCCTCAGCCGTACGTTATATCGAGCGTATGTTATATCGAGCGTATGTTATATCGAGTGTCCGCTTAAATAATTTTGCCAGCCGTATGTTGTATCGAGTTTTCATGTTCCATTGAATATAATTTATCATACAGTCGACGCTCCCTATAAGATACACCCTCGGGACCAGCTCCAGGTGTATCTTATAGGGAGTGTATCTTATAGGGAGTGTATCTTATAGAGAGTTGCACTTGGCTTTATTTTGGCAACTGTATCTTATACAGAGTTTTAATATATTTTATACAAAAAATAAGTGAAACGAGCATATGATTCCACAATAACATCAAACAATTTATCAAGGATGTTGGAAAACGAAACAATAACAAGGATGTTGGAAGACGAAACAATTACAAGGATGTTGGAAAGTGAGACAGCATTAAGGAATGTTGGCAGTCAATCATTCACCAGGAGCAAAAAATCTTGAATTGATCTCTGTTTCATGTTCTTCATTCTTACTTCGGCCAAGGCATCATCCATTTGATCAAAAAGTTTGCGAGTGGCGGGATTGGTGACAGTATCGGCATACCGCTGCAGGATTCTCTTTGCTTGGCTGAGCTCTCGGGCAGTTACTGGAGGCTCTTCGTCTTCAATTTCCACCACTTCAGAGTCGCTTTCCACTTCGGCCTCTTCCACGTCCTTGCTTGCGACATCCTGAGCGATTTCGGCCAATGTTTGAGCTCCACCAGTTGCGACTTGTTCGTCCACAGCCAAGTATTCCACCAGATCGCCTTCCACCTCGTTGTTGGCTTGGAGTTGCGCCCAGAGTCGGTCCATATCGTCCAGGATGTTCTCTCCTACGTCGTCATCGTCTTCGACCTGAAATAAAAATATTGAACATCACTCAACAAAATTAGAATTTATTAAACCAACCTCTTCATTGATTACAAATCCCGCCTTTCGGAAGCAACGGCTCAATGTCTCTGGCTTGACGGCATCCCAAGAGCGGCGGAGGAATTGGAGCGCATGCAGTAGGTTGATTTTGTACTGGCGGTCGTCGTCGATGGCAGAGATTCGTTCACGGAGAAGGAAGCGTCTGTAATGCACCTTCATGTTTTCGATGATTCCTTGGTCGCATGGCTAAAAACAGAAAGATCTAACAATTCGAAGATCAAGCCAAATAAATTAAAAGACAAACCTGTGATTCGGCCGTTGTGTTTGGTGGAAAGAATTTCAAAGTGATCTGTTCCAGCTTGATGTTCGAATGCCCACTGAAGTTGTCAAGGAAGAGAAGCACTTTTCGGTTCTGGCGCTTGAGCTTGCGGTCCCATTCTTTGAGCCAAGTTTCGAAGATGTCAGCTGGAAACAATAATGATTGCAAAATAATCGGATTTCATTCATAAAAAATATTACCGGTCATCCAAGCCTTCTTGTTTGCTTTGTACTGGACCGGCGGCTCTTTGTTCTTGAAACTTCTCGGCTTGGCGGACTTCCCAATCACTAGCAATGGCAGCTTTTCCGTCCCACTCATGTTTGCACCGACCAGCACAGTGATTCGCTCCTTGCTTTTTTTGCCAGAGGTGCATCGTTCTCCTGTAAAAAAAAGATTAGACAAACCAATGAATCAATAAAATTAAATCCACCTACCCTTGAATGCCAGAGTCTTGTTAGGAAGCAGCTGCCAGAACAGTCCAGTCTCATCGGCATTGAAAACATCGTTGGGAGAGAACTTTTCGATTGCTTCCTTCAGAAGTGTTTGCTGCCAGTTGCCCAGAGCTTCCATGTCGATTTCTCCGGCTTCTCCTTGGTTGGTTCGGAATGTGATCGAATGTCGGTGTTTGAATTTGCCCAGCCAGCCTTCACTTGCTTTGAACCCTTTAACGCCAAGATGCTCCGCCAACTGCAAGGCTTTTTCCTGAAAAAAAGATGAAAAAAAGAAATGAAATAATTTTTTTACCATGACCACGGGACCAGTCACTGCGACGTTCTGACTTCTCACCGATTTGACCCAGCGCAGGACGGCATCTTCCAAATCTTCGTGTTTGGCTGCCTTGACTCGAGATCGCTTTGCTTCCCCACCTTCGTTGATTGCATTGAGGATTGCTTCCTTTTCTTTGAGAATTGATTGCACTGTCGTTTTTGGAAGATCGAATTGTTTGCCCACATCTGCCATGCTCTTGCCCTCTTTTGAAGCCTCGATGATCTTCTTCTTGTCCTCCAGAGTAATGACGCGGCGCTTCTTGCTTGGAGTTTCCATGGTTAGCCTAAACAAACAAAAAATACATATGAAACAGACCAAAAAAGCACCATCAAAAAATAATAAATTTAAAAAAGAAGAAGCAAAAATGAACAATGACAAAACTGAAAAAATATTTTGGGGCAACAAAAGTTTGCAGTTTTTTGACCGTATGTTATACCGAGTGGGTTTTTCCTTGTGGGGACCGACCACAGTCGTACGTTGTATCGAGCGTACGTTATATCGAGCGTATGTTATATCGAGTGTCACTTTGCCTTAAATTAGTACAGACCAACCAAAACATTCTCAGCCGTACGTTGTATCGAGTCGTACGTTGTAGCGGGTGTACGTTGTATCGAGCGTCGACTGTATATCATTTTATAGCGCTTATACTTTTACCGAAATATAGAAACCAGAGGGGTGGACAAGGCCGAAATTTGATGGCTTAGGCGCCTCTGCCTGGAGCTGTCAAGTTTGCGACCTGCTCGCAATTTCGGATAATAAGCCTGGGCAGAGCATATCCAGCCCTATGAAAGCCTACTAAAATGTAGAGATTTAGGAGGTTAATTTTTTTTGGACAGATTTTTCAAAACAATTATGAATTTGCCAAATTTTATATAATTATTTTCGAAAAATTATATTTGCTAGTTTTGGGAGCGTCAAAATCAAATAATTTTCTGAGCAATCAGACAATATGGGAGTCGCAAAAATATTTTTGTTTTTTCACTTTTATTAAATTTCAGGCATCAACCTAATCTTCATCATCACTCTTCTAGTATTTTTTGGAGTCAAGAAGTGCACTTCTAATGGATCTTTAGAACGGAGTAAAGACCATCAACCACTACCCAAGCTTAGACTTGTGTAATATATTGCTGACTGGTTTTTTGTTCAAAACTGTTTTTTCCAAGTCGGAATATATGTTGACTAGTACTAAATTTGTGATTGCTTAATTGTGTTTTCGACTAAATTCTGCTATTTATCTTTCATAGCATTTATTTCAAGGCGAGGTCTAAATTATGATCTACTGGGGTTAAGCCTCCAAATTCTTAAACATTTTATTCACTTTTAATCAAATAAATGCGGAAAACACAAAATAGCTGACTATATGTTACCCAAGACTTCAATCAGATAACCTAAAACTTAGCTTAGTCAGCTCCAAACCTGCCTGATACACACTAAACCTAATCTGCCCACAACTCGGGCAGTGTCAGCCTTAGATTATTCTCTAATCTTGCGATATACCGCCTGGTTGACTATAGACTATTGGAGTAAATAAAAATCAGGGGTAAGGGACCATGGACCCTCGCTGGCCAGCCGAAGTCTTCATGATCGGCAATGATAATGGCTGAAATAAGGGTGACCGAGGTATCAAAAGCCATAAAGTAGATCATGATTTGCACTTACCGTATTTATTCTAATAGAGCAACACACTTCTAATTCAAAATTGTTTTGGGATTATGTTTTTGACCCACTTTTCGGTTACTTCTCTCAGCCAAGTTACCACCTTATTTATAGCTCATCTCAGTGGCTTCAAAATGAGTGGCAACTTGCCTATGAGCGGTCTTTAATAAATTGGTCAAAAACACGATTCCAAGAACACGATTTCGAATCAAGGGGTCGCTCTACAGTTGAACCTGGGGTTGCAGTTTACAATCCCCCCTGCATCTCTAACTCTCAAGCCCATGAAATCGGGTCGAGAAACACGAATAGGAAGTTATCTTTTCCATCCGATCACTCCCCGTGGGGGGGAGGGATTGTATACTCAAGCCGAACCTGGATTTAACAGCACTCCGGTATTACTGCATTTTTCAAACCCGCTATGCCTGGCCAACATAGGAATTCAACGTAGCTTATTCTCGATACAACAGCAACTGCAGCTAACCTACAAAAGTGTCGCTAAATCCAGATCCGACTGTATTAGAATAAATAGGGTGCCCTTCAAAAATTTAAAGACTACATTGTTAGGTTGGTAAAAGTTGATTAAACTTTAAATAAATATATGTGCACAAGTAAATGGCCGGCGTCTTTTCATGCAATCATGTGTTATTTACTTTGAGCAATAGACAAAAAGACAAATAAATGATAAACCCAAGCTGTATTAATAGCAGTAGTTTGTAGTTCATGTTTTTCACATAAACTATTCTAGTTGTGTGTCTGATTATCTTGTTCTAAATTAAAATAAACAAATATTATACAGAGAACTCAACACAAAAAAATTTCGATTTTTGTAAAAGTAAAAATCGAAAAGGGAAGATACCGCATTGGAATTTCACTTTTCACATTCACGGTTCTGCCGAGACACTTCACATACAACCATTACTAGGGTTGTCGAGTCGAAGCGTCGATTTCGAGTTTTGGACTCGAAAAGGTTGCAGTTTACAATCCCCCCCCCCACAGGGACTGCTCGGATGGAGGAGATAACATCATATTCGTGTTTCTCGACCCCGATTTCATGAGAAAGCCGCGTGTTTTTTTAATTTTTCGAAAAAAAAATTTTTTCAATCCACAGGGGGGTATCATGGTTTTTTAGTCAAAATTTGAAAAATTTAAATTGGCGCCTTTTGAATTTTAAAGGGATTAAGGGCTGTATTGGAGGGGAAGGGAATAAAAGGGGCCACTTTTATGCGAAAATCGAAATAAAATTAAAGAATTGTGTTTTTGGCTGCTTTACCATGTTTTTCAACTTGGGCCGTGGCAAAAATAGACTCTATATGCATTTTATGGTCAAGAGTACTTCTCGGAATCATGTCTAAAGTAAGTGAGTGCGCGCATCTCTAACTCTCAAGCCCCCTGCGCCCCCTTCGGGGCGCAGGGGCTTGGGGCTTGGAGTTTTTGTTTTTATGTTTTTCAACTTGGGCCGTGGCAAAAATAGACTCTATATGCATTTTATGGTCAAGAGTACTTCTCGGAATCATGTCTAAAGTAAGTGAGTGCGCGCATCTCTAACTCTCAAGCCTCAAGCCCTCGAAAAATTTAAAGTTTCGAGTTCTTTTTTCGAGTTTCGAGGCCTCAAAAAGTATTTCGATTCATTTTTTCTTGAATGGAATACCACTTATCTGAAATGCAAATCGTGAAAATTCGAGGTTTAGGTCGAAACCTCGAAAATTTTGAGTTTCCAATCTTGAATCGGGTCGAAGCCTCGAAAGTTTTGAGTCTTTTCGAGTCTTCAAGTCCTTGACTCGAAAATTTGAAGGCCTCGACAACGGGCAAACTTTTTCTTGCCGTGAAAATACTTATCTTTGTCATAAAAATGGGTAGTTTTTGGCAGGCATGTGCACGGGCCGAAAACGGGCCGAAGCGGGCCCTGGATTTTCTCTGACTTTTTTCAGACTTTTTAGAAAAAAGTTTATACTATCTAATAGCTAAGATTTCAGGCTACAAAATGCTTTTTTCCGGGCAGGGGTTTGAAATTTTTTTTGACCAACGGGCGGCTTTTTGGTCAAAAAACACCCTTTTTCAAAAAAACGTGGTTTTTCGACCAAAAAGCCGGCCCGTTGGTCAAAAAAATTTCAACCCCGGCCCGGAAAAAAGCATTTTGTAGCCTGAAATCTTAGCTATCAGATAGTATAAACTTTTTTCTAAAAAGTCTGAAAAAAGTCAGAGAAAATCCAGGGCCCGCTTCGGCCCGTTTTCGGCCCGTGCACATGCCTGGTTTTTGGTGGTCCCAAACTCGATTTTTTATTGACCAGAACTCAAAAATAATGTCTTTTTTGAGCTTCTGAGGCGATTTTAGGTCGATATAGGGTGTTTGGGAAAATTTAAAAAATAGTTGATTTGGGGGGGGGGGGGCGGTGGTGTATGCAAGTAGCGCCAAAATATTATTATTATTTTTAAGTTCAGATGAATTATGAATTAAATATAGAGTTGTATAAATTCCCCGACATATAGAAAACCCGGGAATATTCCCAATATAGAGGAAAATACCGCGAAACCCGGAATATTCCCAATGTTCCCGGAAATATTCCCGGCAATATTCCCGGCAATATTCCCGGGAATATTCCCATTGTACAACCCTAATTAAATATAATGTGATCGGTTTTGACTAGAGACAGAAAGATGCCGTCCAGCGAGACCCATGTTAAGACTTTTGGAAAAAAATTTCACAGCGCCCGAAAAAATGTAAGTGCCACGCAATAGAAATCGAACCTTACGGATTCCTAGCCCATAGAAATAACAGGTGATATAAGAGGACTCGAACTCCGCGAATTACTAGTTCTATACCGTATATTCTCTATTAGAACGCCCGGGCCTTCTATTTTTCAACCCTTAAAAAATCGGAAAAAATTATTTCGAATTTGAGATTTTGGGTGCTCAACCAAAATTTCAAAAGTGGAATGAGGTAAGCTTGTGTTAACTAAGAAAACGCGAAAAACAGATTTGCGAATTTCTTTTTCTAGGCTGATATATAGGTCCTCAAGGGGGCCTTCTATTAGAGAGGGGCCTTCTAATCGAGAATATACGGTAAATGCTTAAGGGTAGACAACTGACACTGGCGCTCATAGACCACTGCGCCACGCAGCACATATGAAACAGAAGTTTTATTATGTTTATACACGTATTAAAATAAATTTTGATCCAAAATTTTATCTCATAATATATACGGAAACATGGGGTAAAGTTTGGACACAAAATCCATGATTAGATTTATATGAATATAAAAATAAAATACTCTTCTAGTGTGCTGCGTGGCGCAGTGGTCTGTGTGCGCCAGTGTCAATCGTCTGCCCACTAGCACTTAGAGGACTAGGAATCTCAGTGGTTCGAGTCCTCTTACATCACCTCTCCCTCTGATGGGACTAGGAATCCGTACGGTTCGAGTCCTGTTGCGTAGCACTCATTTTTTTGCTAGGCGTGTCTAGTTGCAAGCAGTCGAATATTTCAAGCGTAAAAGCTCAAGTGCTTCATGTTATCGTCTTGAATGGGGTTGTCGAATCCTCGAGATTTGCGAGCACTCTGCGAGACGGCTCGACTCGGCTCAAAATTTTCGAGATATTCGAGCCCTCGGCTCGAAAAAAAATTTGTAGCAGCTTTGCTGCCTTGCAATTTTGAAAATTTCTGTCTCTATTCACTCAAAAAATTAAATTATTTACGAATGAAACTTAAAATTACTTTCTCAACAATTGCGACCGTAAATTCCAGGTCAGGAAAAGGTAGTCTCGAAATTTTCGAGCGCTCGGCTCGAGGCTCGAAAAAAAAGCCGAGTTTTAAGCCTGACAATCCTAGTATTGTAGGTGAAGTCGTTTTTAAATTTTTTCACCAAAATTTGAATTTTTGCCTTGAAAGATCAAGATAAAGGACTGTTTCAAGTGTATTATCCACCTATATTCGACCCAAACCTGATTAGTACCAAAACCACTTAAACCACATGGATACCATCCTAATAACCTGTATAGTACTTAAATCATCTGGATAGTACCCAAGCCATCTGGATAGTGAACAGTTTTAGTGAACGGTCATTATGACTCAAGTGTCAAATGCACTACAGTCAACTCTCGATTTAACGAACCCTCGATTTAATGAAACTCTCGATTTAACGAACTTCCTAGCCTGATTTGGTTGGTTAAATCTAAAGTAAGGTTAAGCTTACCTTCGATTTAACGAAACTCTCGATTTAACGAACATTTCTGTCGGTCCCCAGAGGTTCGTTAAATCGAGAGCTTACTGTATTCGAAAGCTCTTAAATTTATCTAGAGAATGACATATCAACGGAATTCTTAAAATGACACCGGGCTGAGAAACGGACGGTTGAAGTTGGAAAAAGTAAAATGAGTCAAAATAAGGTAGAAAATGGGGTTTTTTTACTATTTCCAACTTAACCATCCGTTTCTCAGCCCAGTGTCATTTTCAGAATTCCGTTAATATGTAATTTTGTAGATAAATTTAAGAGCTTTCGAATTGTGCATTATTTGGTATCATTCCATTATTATTTTTTCGAGAAAAGCTATTATTTATGTGGTCCAGCAGTCATTTTCCTTACACGGGAAAGGCACTTGTGCACCGTGGCCTATCAAAGAACCTTATATGCCAGCTATATGTCAGCTAGCCTGTTCTACCATACAAATACAAGAATAAAACATCAAATATGAATGTGATGCAAGTTTTTTGTCAGCCCCAAAAGTGAGGTGTGTGTGAAAAACATGTTCGTAACAAAAAAAATTACAACGCAACGGACGCATTGGTACTCAAAATGAAGCTAAGAGTCTGTAAAACATTTTTGCTTTGACACTTGGGTCATAATGACCGTTCACTAAAAGTTACACGCTTAAGTGTGCAAAAAAAATGCAGAGTAGAGCCCTCGGCTCGATCGAAGATCAAAAAAACTTCGAGCCCTTGGCTCGACAACCCTGTCAAAAGCTATAATATCTTTTATTCTATAATTTATTTTGATCTACAAACATTAATAAAATTTTGTAAATATTTGCACTTTATTAATAATAATGAATATTGAATATTATTCAACTTTTTTTTTTCAAAAGTTAGCTTTTTTGCTGTTTTTGAATTTCGGCCATCAAGAAAAGATTAACCCTCTTTTGCCGGCGTCACGTAGATGCATCTTTTTAAACAAATTTTTGCATTTTTGTATGACAATCAGGGAAAAAGTAACAATGGCAGAAAAAAAAATCCGTGAATAGTTAAATTTTGAATTGGCCGAATTTTGGCCAACCGGCTTAAAGCGGTAAAAATAGTTATGGCGCCAATTAAAAAGTGACGCTATTTTGAAGACCATTTTTTTAAATTTTTCCACAGTTTCGTAAACGATCTCATACAAATCATCAAATGACTTGAAAAATTTAATGTAAACCAATATTTTACACCTCTTGCACCCCATTGAGCAGTGCTTTCTACATACCTGGCATCCGACGAACGAAATACTTGATTTTTCAAAAATCGTCTTCTATCTTGTTTTCTACTATGGCTAAATCAATCTTTGCATTCATTTTTGTGTAAAAAAATAACTACATAGTAAACAGAACAAAAACTTATTAAAAAGGGTAAAAAAATGCCATAAACAGATGAATAAATAATTGACTTACATAGTTTTTTTGAAAAATACCGCTTTGGGCCGGTTGGCCAAAATATGGCCACGATTTTAAATGCTTCGAAAATATAACTTTTATAATTGCATACTTGCAAGTAAAAATGCATTTATATTTGCAGGAATAGTACTTTTATATCGCATAAGCAAAAGGCATGATGTAAATGAAATTCTTGGTTTACTAAATCAAATAAAGTTACAAAATCGCGTCATAGGACATTGCCGAAAAAACAACCGAATAAAGTAGATGATACAGACATTCACATGCATTCCAATTGGCGGCAGGTCAGTAGCTTTGGCGCAGAGAATAAATACATGTGTTTCAGTTGAAAAGAGAAATAAAAGAATTAATCCAAATTGTGAGTATTTATTGGTGTAGTGGAGTTAGTCAGCACCATGGACTACTACCTCAATCGATTCAAATCTACGGTTAGCACAGTTGCTGACAAAGTGCAAGGGGCACTTCCTGGCAATCCTATATTTCGAGAATATGAAGTGCAGGAACAGATTGCTACGGCTGGCCCTGGACTCAGTTGGAAAATTTATTCCGGCACCAAGAATACTACGAAGCAGGTATGGTTATATTTGCTTAGATAGCTAAGTAAATTTGAGGTTGAAACACTTTCGACCGCGTAATAGTCTCTTTGCTGCCTCAAAAGACTCTTCTCCTAAATTTTGAAATACTTATTGTCTCGGCGATTTGCTGATCAATTTTCAATTTTTTCTAACTTCAATAAGCTTTTACCTTACTGAATGAGTTTTCAAAAAAATACACAAATACCGTATAACCTCTATTAATTAGGCACCCCCTAATTCAAAAACGTGTTCGTGGCATTGTGTTTTGACCCACTTTTTGGTCACTTCTCTCAGGCAACTTACCAACCATTTTATAGCTCATCTCACTAGCTACAAAATGAGTGGTAATTTGCCTCAGAGAACTTTCCAAAAAATGGGTGAAAAACACAATGCCACAAACACGATTTTGAACGAGGGGGTGCCTAATTAATAGAGGTTATACGGTAGGTCTTTAAATAGGCTAAATTATCAATTTTTTTCTTTAATTTAAGACTTTCTCCTCCATTTTTAAAAAACGTTACTAAGTCAGTTAGCAGCTTTTTAGAAAGCTGAGATTCAGAGCTGCTGGATGCTTTGAAAAAATTAAAAATTTATGGGAAAATCACCGAGAATAAAGAATTTTTTAAATTTAGGGCAGGAAAAAAGCCTTTTGAGGAAGAAAAGGACCATTTCGGAGTCGAAAACAGTTACAACCCAAATTTTACCTGGCTTCAATTGCATAGTCTTAAATTATAAATGCCAGCAACACTTCATGCAGAAGACCAGGGAATTAAAAAAACTTATAAAAAACCCAAATTTCAATTACAGTCAAACTCGTTATAGTGACACCACAAATGTTCGTTCCCGCCTAGGGCCCGACGACTTTTATACCCATATCTTGAAGTTTTTTAGTAATTTGTTTGGACAGTCTGGTTAGAAAATTTGATGAATTCCGATCGTTTTTTTTCAGAAATATGTGACTTTTCCATCCAGAAAAGCAAAACCTTGTTCTAGTGACACCTTGTTTTCAAAAAGGGGTGCCACCATAACAAAGTTTTGCTTTTTTCAGACAAAAAACACACATGTATTCGGCTAAATTAAAGAATATAGCTAACCACCCCCTCCCAGTCAGTTTCGATAGAAAAACCCAACAGGGGGTCCAACGAAAACTTTGAAAATTTTTGACTGGGTGAGCGTAATTTTTTTTAAAGTGTGACAGCGTTTCTGAAAAACAATCGGTAAAACTAGAGTCCTTGCAATTTTTTCAAACCAGACTATCCAAACAGCATTATTGAACATTTAAAAAAATTGGGTCGAAAATTGGTTTCACCCTAGGCGGAAACGAACTTGAGAGGGGTGTCACTATAATGAGGTTACAATCTAAAAAATTTAGCCCGTTTCCATATGGCTATTCGAGAAAAAGCAGCTGGAGCGCTGGTCAAAACAAGAAAGGGAGGATTTTCCAGAGCTTTTGAAGAGAGGGGTCAGTCAATTGACCAGGCTTAGGCATCCCAGATTGCTTGTGGTTTGTTTTTCCCTTTTTCAGGTATAATAAATCGATTATGTAGAAAATTACAGATAGAAAGAGCTTTAGAAGAGTCTAGAGACACATTTGCTTTCTGTGCTGAGCCAGTATTTGCTAGTTTAGCCAACGCATTTGCTCAAGATGACAATTTATCTAGTCACTTAAAGGATTTTTCGTTGTTGGATGTGGAAATCAGGTAATTTTTTTTTAGCTGTAAATGGATACATCTGAAATCCGGAGTGGCTATAAAAAAAAGCTAGATATTAGGTCATTTGGTCCAAAACCTAGCCCTAAATCTCAAAAAAGCATTTTAGGCATGGATTATTTCAGGTAAAGTTTAATTTTTTCCCAATACCCTTTTTACCACAAATTAACCATTTTAGTTGAGTGAAGCACTTGTTTTTCTTCACAATGGCAAGATTTTTATTGGCTTTAAGTGAATTTGTTTTTTATATCAGAAAATTTAGACGCCAAGATAGTGCATGGAAATATTTGTCCTTCTTCAGTGATAATCAATGAAAAGGGTGCTTGGAAGTTGGCTGGTTTCGATTTCTGTGTGGCTGGTAACATGACTTCTACTGGCAAGGTTGGAGTTGGCGCATATTTCACCATTTGTTTAATCACGAGACACCGAAACCAAAATTTTTTGAAATTTAAATTTTTTCACACGGAAAATGCTAAATGTGTCAAGCTATAGTTTTTGCTTAACTTCAAGCTAAGAATGATGGCTGAAAAAATTGCAAAAAAGCGGCTTTAGAGGGTAAAACAGCTCCTGTAGTTGTATAACGGACTTCCCAACTTTTTTCGCTTTTCAGCAAATCCCCAATTCTGAGACCGGATTAGTACTCAGCAAAGTTGATTTATTTCTAAAATTGTTTTAAAACCATTAAAGTCACTGTCAAATTTAAAATTCCGTTCAAGAGAATAAATATTCAAATAGTGAATCTCGAGTTTTTGAAAATCAAATATTTATTGTCTTGAGAGGAATTCAAAATTATACAGTGACTTTCCGATTTAAAGATAGTTTTAAAAATAAATCGACTACAATGAGCATGAATCTGGTCTCAGAATTGGGGATTTGCTATAAAAAAGAGAGAGTTGAAGAGGTTGTGTGTGATACAGCTTCAAGATCTGTTATACCCTGTTTACAATTTTTTTCATCCATCTTGTACAGCGTGAAATTCGGCGCGAAAAAAATACTTTGGTACACACTATCTTCCCTGCATCAAATTTAGGAATCAGGACGAAAGGTTCCCGCCGAAAGGTCCCCGGCCAAAAGGTCCCCGCCGAAAGGTCCCCGCCGAAAGGTCCCCGGCCGAAAGGTCCCGGCCGGAAGATCCCCAATATTCAATTTTAACTTTATTTTTAGAAAAAAAATGTTCCTTTTTCGCTTTTGTTCTGCGTGAAAAAAGTGTTGTTCATTATTTTTGTTGAACGACTATCAGTTAGCTATCAGTTAGATACCCTCAATGGTGTTGTACCTTCGATGCCTCGTAAATGCTCCAGAACTAACTTAAATAGTCCTGATCTAACTTCATCTGTCTTGATCCACCCTTCACGGCGCAGTAATTCTCAGATGATGGTAGAATTTAGTTTCTATGTAGTGGTATCTTAATGATAGTACTCAGTCGGCAGTGCCCAGATTGCATATCATACTATGGAAACCAAGTGGTCATCCACTTGTATTCAAAACGTTTTTACTTTCGAGTCCACAAACCTATTTTCTCGACTAATTCGGGCTTGCTAAAGATGGTTTGATAGTGGTTAAATGCCGTTTTATAGGGTACTTCGCGAGTTTTTCATAAAATTGAGCTTCGTTAAAATCAATGGCGCTTCTTTAGTCCCCTCCCACCATACTCGGATTTTTAAAAAGTGACCCAAAATCGCCTCCCGAATCCATTTTTACTGCAAAACACTGTAAAAAAAAGCATACCCAAACACTTTCTAATAAAAAAATTAAATTTCATCAAAAAAATTGCCACCCACCCCTTAGGTATAGATGGTCTTTTCAATGTATTTTATACCAAATTTTATCCCCCAAAGGGGGCCCAGGGGGGTTGGTTGGTTAGAGATGCGCGCACTCACTTTCCTTAAACATAATTCCGAGCAAGACTCTTGATCGAAAATGCATTTAGAGAGTCTTTCTGCCCAGCTCCAGCAAGAAAAATGTCGTAAATTACTGGAAAATGACCCTAAAATACCCTAAAAGACCATCTACCCTCCAAGGGGTGGGTGGCAATTTTTTTGACAAAATTGAGTTTTTTTGATCAGAAACTGTTTAGATATGCTTCTCTTATCGTTTTGTGCATAAAAATGGGCTCGGGAGGTGATTTTGAGTCACTTTCAAAAAAAACCGAGTTTGGGGGAACTAGAGAAGTACTAAATTAATTATCTCCCAATACTCAGACACTACCCTACAAAACCTCATTTTACTATTATCAAACCAACTTCAGCGTGCCCGAGTTAGTCCAAAATACAGGTTTTAAAACACAAAAACGTAAAAAGAATTATGATCCAAGTGGACGACCACTTGGTTATGTTGGTACATGGATTATCCAGGAAAACCGAGTTTGGATTATAGAAAAAATTAAAAGATATGAGTTCTTCACAAGACAAAAAATGTTAATTTAGAATATAAAAATGTGTCGATGAATTCGTTTAGCGCCAACCTAACATACGCTGGCCAACAATCGCCTAACTACAAACATTTTTGAGTCCGTCCAATTGTACGCTGGCCTACCCTGCAGCTAAGCACAAACATGATGATATTACAAATGATCCACTTGGAATGGAGACCACAGACACATTTTTTCTCAAAATATTGTGAAAATTGAAATTTGGGGACCTTTCGGCCGGGACCTTTTGGCCGGGGACCTTTCGGCGGGGACCTTTCGGCGGGAACCTTTTGGCGGGGACCTTTCGGCCGCGGACCTTTCGGCGGGGACCTTTCGGGGTGGACCCTCAAATTTATTCTATGTAGGTGGCATTTCCCACTCAAGAATGGGACCGTCGGGTGATGGCTGTCATGAATCCAGAACTTAATTTTGCTGCTCCTGAGGTTGTCCAAGGTAATTGTTGCAGATAAATCCCACATTATGAAAGCGGGCTTTCAGGAATAAAATGTGATGTGTATGCAGATATGTTTTCATTAGGAGTTCTAGCCTACTCAGTGTTCAACAACAATAAACCTATTTTCGATAGCAAAGGTTTGCTGGATTGCTACAAGAAAAATATTGACAAGGTAAGTTTTGACTCTATTGTGGTTTGAGTGACTCACTGGTTTTTTTAAACATTTGCCTGAATCGGTTCAGTCGGTTTTTTTCAAAATTCAAAAATAATTAAAAAACTCAAGAACTTTCAGAAACTTTCCCGCTGATTTTCAAAAAATATATCTTTCAGTTTTGAATGTTTTTTGAAAATCTGGTGTTGATGACCCATGTCTCCTTTTCGATTTTACGTCGAATAGGCTAATAATAAAAGTTTTGCTAAAAAAAGATTGAAAAATGTGAGATGTCCAGGGGTGGGGTTGAACTCGTGACCCTAAGGAAATTAGCCGTGTTTCCTATGTAATATCTTGTGGCGGAAGCTTTAAAAGAACAAGTTCAAAAAGAACTTGTATTTTTTGATTAGTATATTTTTGATAGGAAGGAATAGGGTTACAACTATCAATAGATACAAATAGATACAATTTTAAATACAACATATCTATCTATTGTTTTATTTCTCTCCAAATAGGCACTGTATCTTCAAAGCAGAAAGTGAATTCTGCTAACAACAATAGCTATGCTGCTAGTATTGCTTATATGCCTTTTTTGAACGATACTGATTATAGCTATGATAATCAAAAAAAAAATAATTTACCATTGCGCCACCCAGCACATGTCGAAATTAAAAATATACATTTTCGGGCGTTTTGAGAAGCCGCATTTTCGTCTCTAACTTTTTTTATCCAAGTTGATTGCTAGAAAGCATGGTCGATCACTAGGGACCGGATTTATATGTTTTTGCATATTTTTTGAGGATATGCTTTGTACTGAATACACCTTGAAAACGCTTTTCAGCTTAATTTGAGCGTTTTTACGGTGTTTTTTACAGCATATTTTGGCATATTTAGCGTTTTTAGAGCATATTCACATATTTACTGCATATTCTGACTTTTCGAGGCATATTCTGGTCATATTTTGACTATTTTGCCTAAAAATTATAAATTTTAGACACCTATGCTAAATTTCTGTTATTTTCTTATTTTAAGGTGGCTTTTTAACTGAGTCACCTTGATACCCATAAGCCAAAATTTATTTTCAATCAACTTTTTTTAGGAAAACAGTCGTTCTCGTCTGAAAGACATGTTTTTACAAGTTTTGACAAAATACAAAGCTTTACACAGCTTTAACTTAAGACTTTTAAGTAATCTTTTAAAATAAATATAAGTTTCGTCTTCATTTAATAAATGCAGTGTAAGACTATTTTTTCCAGTTTCAGTGGTTTAAATGGCAAAAATGATATGATCTCGAAGTAATCATTTTTACTTGCAAGCCACTTAATAGCCAATTTTTTGCATAAATTATTAAACCAATGATTTTCTAGTATAAAAATACATTGTAAAAAAAGTTCAAAATTTCAATCATTTCCCAGGATGAGATATGTATTATTTGTAAAATCTCAAAAAGATATTTTGACGCTACTAGAATATACCCCTCCGAAAAAAGCTACAGCCGAGTCTCGATTTAACGTACCCCCAATTTAACGTACCCTTCGATTTAACGTATCCCTAGGGCGGTCCCTCCAATAATAAACTCCGTCAAATTTACCCCCGATATAACGTACCCCTCGATTTAACGTACTCCTAGGGCCGGTCCCCAGGGGGTACGTTAAATCGAGACTCGACTGTATACAGATTGTTCTATGAATTCGTGGTAAGATGTAGGGTTGTCGACTCAGCAAATCTGTTTCGTCCTTTTACGCAAAAATTTTTAGAGTTTGATTCGACACGTCAATGTTTGATGCTGAGCGTCGAGCTTCGTCTCTACACATCAAAATTTTTGGTTTTTACATTGTAGTCGATGAAACAGTGTACTCTATGTAGCTATGACTTGTTTTCGTGAAATTTAGTGATATGGCTCAATCGCTTTGACAGTTTGAGAAAATACTTCTAGGATCCACATTTTTGATAAAGTATTGATTGAGTAATGTATAAAGCTAGCATGGCATCTTTTATTCCGTAGCGTTATTTATTTTGTAGTTACTTGGTCCTATTATCTCTCTTATTACAAAAGTTATTGAAAAGCGAAAATATTGTTTTTAAAAATTCTAAGGGAAAGACCAAGCAAAAAAGCATCCTGATTGTATACAGCGAATTATTTTACTAGGCTGAATTTTACTGTCGCTGGTTTACTTATTTTCGCGTCAGGTTTTTTTTCATTCCATGATTCCCAGTGCCTTTTCACTTGCTACCCGGAGGGAACTATGTTTTTTTAAATCAACTGCCGAGAAAGTCTAAAATCTTTATATTGAGGATGTGGAATACCCTTTCACAGTGAGTATCTAGTCAATTTACCATCCCGTAGTTAACTTATTCCTTCATAACTAATCTAGTTATGTATTCGAGAGAATTTTATTTTATTATCCACCGTGTTTCAAACCGGTTTGTCTGACCGGTATTTCAGGACATGGTGCTCAGTGATGTGCACTAAGCCAAATGGGTACTAAGCCCAATTATTTTGCTTTACATATGTCACGAAACCTAAATGATTGACTACTACGAAAAGAATGAACTGAACAAATTCTTCCCACTTGGCTTCTTAGTAGAAAGAGAGACCGGGGCATTTGACAAGAGACAAGTTTCGAACAATCTTCGTATGCGTGCTCACGCTCATGCAGAAGTTGAGAGATAGTTCGGTCTTCTGCCTTCAGTCGGTTACTAGCAGCTTCATACCTAAAAAAGAAAAAAATATTTACTCAGCAGAATGACGCTGACAACCAAACCTCTTCTTCAGATCCATATATTCTTTTTGGATGTCAGCCATTTGAATCCTCTTTTCGATTAATCTCGGCTCAATCAGGTTTAACTTGGTAACCGTCGGCTGGCAGTCCTTATTCAGCAGCAAGAAATTAAGCCTACCGTATTTTCTCTAATAATGACCCCTCTCTAATAATGACCCCCCCTTATTTTTGACTAGGATTTCAGAGTTAAGGCCATTTTTGATTGACAATTTTGGAATTTTTGAGGGGTTGAAAAAATAATGACCCCGGGGTCATTATTAAAGAAAATACGGTATATCTGACGGCTTGCTAGAAATTGTCTCCATAGATGCACAGGATATGATTGCCATCTCGAAGAGATTGAGCACCTAAACAGAAACAACTCAATGTGTGCGAGAACGTCACTAAAACAACAGTACTAATTGAGTCTCCAAATTGTCTAGATAATGAAAGGGCATAGGAGTCTCCTTGTCATCCATGCGAATGGAAAGTGTAGACGGCTTGCTGACTTCAACTCTTTGGAAAGGCACAAAGAACATCTCAGCACTTGTGCAATTTTTCTCTTCTGACTGTCTTTGAGCATACGAACACCACCTAAACGAAACCTTTGGCTGAGAAAAAAGTGTCTGGTAGACTGACCTTCACTATCAAAGAGAACTAATTTAAACTTGCTCATTGTAGAAGATTTGCACTGAATGATGACTCCTTGCGCAGCAAACTTCTCGTCCATTTGAACACGGAAAGAGAAGGCTTCCTGGTTCTTGACAAAACCTGTGATTGGAAATCCTGATTGCAGAGTTCTAGATAAAGTAAAAGTAAAGGTCTAAAGGCATGATAATCTACAGAGGTCGTCAAAATTACGCGGCTACCCAAAAATTGAATATGCAGCTCCTTGCCTAGTCGATCTACGAATTTTAGGCACTATTCCTCGTAAATCTCCCACCATACTTAGGAGGCCGTGCAAAAGTCGTGAAAAATATCGAAATGACCAAGAAAAGAGCCCAATGCCAGTTACGGAATCAACCAGGAAATCGGCTACATAGCCAAATTTTTTAAAGGTGGCCGCGTAATTCTGACGTAGCCTGTACTTACTTAATCTCAGATGCATTTGTACACAGTTTCCCGGCTTGAGCTAAGACTCTCGGCGTGTCGGAAATGGTCGGAAATGGTATGCCTATTTTGGTGATCACAGCGGAGAAGAACCGATCTCAATATCAACAATAAATATTTAAAAAAGAAGGGATGATGAAAATTACTAACTAAGACCACTAACTTCCGACATGTCAAATCCATCAAAGTTGCTGATAGCCGGGTCTCCTCCAGTCATGTCGTATTGGCGGCGCTTGTTTTGATCCGAAAGCACAGACTAGGCAATAGAGATCTTCTTGAAGTTTTCCAGAGCTAAAAAATTAAGGCATGACGTCAACTATTTCTGGATGAAAATAATTGTTGAATTTTAAAAACTCTGACCTTCTTCATTTCCCAAATTTCTGTCCGGGTGATATTTGAGAGCTGACCTTTTGTAGGCATCTTTTATTTGCTGATCAGAGGCATTCTTGTCAATCCCCAGTGTCTCATAGAAATTGAACTTGGACGTTTCATCGTTGTTTCCTCGGTATTGTTTTTGACGAAACGATTGCTAGATCGAGAAAAGAATGACATGGGTTTCGCCGAGCAAGAGCTGAAGTTAGCAATGTCACAGTCAAAACTTGTGACAAAGAAAAGGCGAAAATTTTAGGGTCGTAGCAATTTCCGGCTCGCTTAGCTCACACATACGTCCCAATGGTGTTTGTGCTCATGAATAGAAAGCTGGAATCGTCTTATCGATTTGTGCTCGAGAGGCTGAAAGAACTGCGCAAAAAAATGTCTCCGTCCAGCATTGCAGTTGACTTCGAGAAAGCTGAATGGAATGCTTTGAGGTTTGATATTTTTTATTGGTGTACAGGAGGGTGTATACTTGGTTTATGCAACGCCCGACAGGAAAGGGAAGGAAGTACGTGGAAGTAGTTGTGGTGGTACTGAGGTGCTTAGGTATTACCCAAGTAGTGATCCGCCTGCCGATACAGTCTGATACACCTTATCAAATGGTCTTATGCGCATTAAAAAAGGTCTATTATACTAAATCCTCCGTACCACCACCTGGATAACACCTGGACAACACGATCAACTGGGTATGACCATGCGAATGACTCGAGTACGACAGTATATGAAGTGCATCCCCCCTCCAAAGAGTATTAAAATCGAGGGGGGTTCGCACAATTCGCGCCCGAGCCATTTCGCGCCCTAGGACATTTCGCGCCGGCCCATTTCATGCCCGCCCATTTCGCGCCCTAGGACATTTCGGCTCACCCGGCTATGACACAAACTGTTCTAGAAATGAACGATTCTGACATTAATTCATTATGACAATAATTCAAATGAAAATAATTGGTTTCGACACGATTTGAGTTGAAAGTAATTGTCTATGTCCAAATCCTCTTGCAACAAAGGGTTATATTTAAAATTGGCCATAGAATTGTGAAAAATGGCCATAGAATATTTAATTTTGGCCATAGATTTTTTTGGCCATAGAATATTGAAAATGGCCATAGATTTTTGAATTTTGGCCATAAATTTTTGAAAAATGGCCATAGATTTCTGAAAATTGGCCATAGATCTGTGTTGGCCATAGAATATTGAAAAATGGCCATAGAATATTGAAAAATGGCCATAGATTTTTTAATTTTGGCCATAGATTTTTTTGGCCATAGAATACTGAAAAATGGCCATAGATCTCTAAATTTTAACCATACTCGCTCGAAATCATGTTCAACCACTTTTAAGATGCTCTTGAACCTGAAACATACTGAAAAGATGTTTTAAGGGTGTCGATGACACTTTTCCGAGAAAAAAAAATTCTGTAATTTTTCCGACCATTGGTCGTTCAGGGCGGTCAAAAAAATTTCTCGGAAAATTGTCATCGACACCCTTAAAACATCTTTTCAGTATGTTTCAGGTTCAAGAGCATCTTAAAAAGTGGTTGAAACATGATTTCGAGCGAGTATGGCTAAAATTCAGAAATCTATGGCCAATTTTCAGAAATCTATGGCCATTTTTCAATATTCTATGGCCATTTTTCAATATTCTATGGCCATTTTTCACAATTCTATGGCCAAAATTAAATACCACCCGCAACAAATCGTTGCGGAACTAAATGACTGTGACTCTTTTTTGTTGCTTTATTTAAGGCTCTTTTTTCGTTTTCCTGTTTTTTGATGCTTTTTCATGCACTTTACGTTGTTCACTGCTTTATTTACACTTTTAGATCCTATCATCATGAACAACTATAGTAGCTCGGATGAGGCAAGTATGGATGGAGATGTGATCGACTGGAGCGATGTTTCGGAAAAAGCGGTGGATCTTCTTACTCAAGCAGATCAAGAAGAGGTGGTAATTCATCCTGGTCGTCCAAAGAAGCAGAAGGTGACAGTCAATCCACCCATTCCAATCGAGCTTATTCCAAGTAGAAAAAGAATGAAGAACGGTGATATCAGTTTTCTGGCAATTCTTGAAGGTCAGTTTTTGCATCTACAGTATCCCTATCAGAAAAATTATTTAAGGAGAGATATACAAACGTTCTGAGCAGCCTAATGCCGAAGAGATTCAACAGTGGCGTTGCATAAAGCATTCCGAAAGCTGCAAGATGGTGATCGATACAAATCGAGCAGATCTCTGTGTTGGCAAAAGCAAAACTCGCCATTCTCATCGCACAGCTAAAGTTGATCTGGATATCAGGGCGATCAGTGCCCGAGTTCCAATACTTGCTACTCAAAATCAGGTTTATTCCTTTATCTTCTGTTCAGATTTACTATTCATGTTGTGTGTTTCAGGCTGCACCGCGTCAAATCTATTCAAGTATCATAGAAAATACAAGTAGAAAAGTTGCTGCGCGTATAAACCCTTTGAATGTAGCTCACGTGACCAACTATCACAGAAATGTGGGGTTTTTATTGGATTATAGACTGGTTTCAATATTCGATTGATTCTAGAAAATGGACGCTGATCCGACTACTTCAACGAATCCTGTCGATATGGTCATACCGGTTATGCTGCAGAATTACAAAATGACCTGTTTGTATTGTACGATAGTGGGCCATCCGCAAGAAGAATCATGATTTTTTCTACTCCAGCGCTGTTAGATGTTGGTTTTTTACGCGCTCTTAATCTTTCCATGTTATTCAGCATACTCATTTAGTTCCTACAAAATGCTGAGTGGTGGGGATTTGACGGAACGTTCGCGCTTGTTCCGAAAGGATGGATTCAACTTGTAACATTGCATGCTAAGCTAGGGGAAACTTTTAATCCATGTCTTCATGCATTACTACCGAAAAAATCCAGAAGAACCTATGATCACTTCTTCTCCGCCGTCAAGCAACTGATACCGAATTCAAGAGTACGACATGCCCATATGGTTTTTGAGAGAACGTTAATTTCTGCCTTCGAACATGCATATAATTGTAAGTTTTTGATCTAAGATTCCATAAAAATTGGATCCAATTTTCTTTAGTGGCTGAAAAACATGGATGTTTTGCCCACTTTGCTCGAGCTTTGTATAGAAAAGTTGGAAAGCTAGGGCTGGTACGCAAATATAAACTGGGAGAAGACTTCACGAATCTGTTCGATATGCTCAAATCAATAGGTATTTTTCTTCGACTCATCCAGAAAACTTGTTATGTATGTGATTTTTCAGCTTACGTTCCAATTGATGACGTCAGCAGTGCCTATGATGCAGTCATGACTCAGTGTGCTCGCAATTCAGATGGAACGGAGAAGTTTGTTAACGGTTTCTGTGAAAGGCGTTTTATCGACTATTTCGTGAAGGTTAGGTTAGCGAAGGTTTTTTATTCACTAAAATCATATACTTAAGACTTGGATCGGTCAAGACGGTGCTAGGTCTATGTTCCCAATCTCTCTCTGGAATTGCTTTGCCTTAACGTTGGATGGAAAGTCGAAAACTACCGATTCGCTAGAAGCTTGGCACAACTCTCTCAAACTGGCTTTGGCAACTGCTGATGGCAAGAGGCCGCGATTCTGGCAGTGGCTAAGCAAATGAAACAAGAATGCAGTCTGATGGAGGCGCAAATCGTTCTGCTCCAGGGCACACCGAAGAAATTGAAGCTAGTAGATCAGCGCATTGCTCGCCAAAGATTGAAAATTGCTCTAGCCTACAACCGGGAAGAAATTTTGGAGTATCTAAGGAAGCAATCTGATTTTACTGTTTTGGACCAATTTGAAAAGTACATGTTATTGTATTATTGCATTGTTATTATTGGTAGAAGATTTAATAAAGATTGGTCACCATTTTTATGTCTGCTTTTGATCCGGTTGATTTAAGCAAGGGAGACTTTACGGAATACTTTATATGCAGTCAAGTGGTGGTTTAATGGACAACCTGAAGACTGCGCAAGTGTACATTGAATCAAAGAAAACTGCACTGTGAATATCGTAACGGATAATAATTTTATAGCAAAAAGTCAACCATAAAGCGATTTAAGATACAGTGAACTATAGTGTCAAAGTTATTATTTACAAGTCCCTTAGTATCAAAATCACTTCTTCCGAAGACATTTAAATGCCAAACAATTACTTTCAAATCAAATCGTGTCGAAACCAATTAATTTTCATTTGAATTATTGTCATAATGAATTAATGTCAGAATCGTTCATTTCTAGAACAGTTTGTGTCATAGCCGGGGTGAGCCGACATTTCACGCCCGCCCATTTCGGACAAAGCTTTTTTTTGCTGCAAAAATTAGTTGATGCAAAAAGTCTTTTTTTTGCTGCAAAAAAACTTTTTTTGCTGCAAAAAGTCTTTTTTTCGCTGCAAAAAGACTTTTTTTTGCTGCAAATCGGCTTTTTTTTGCTGCAAATCGGCTTTTTCTGGTCCGAACTATTTTAGCTGTAATTTTGGCGTGCGGTCGATTGGTCCACGGCCAATTGCTCCACGGTTCTATTACCTGTTTTTACACTAATTCGAGCATTCTAAAGAGGGTTTGATAATAGTAAAATTCCATTTTGTGGGGTAATTTATAGTTTCGTTAAAATTGCTGGAATGACCCTGAAAGCTGAACTGGTGTTAAGGTAGTAGTACGGTACTAGTACCAAGGCATTGACCAGGTACCGGTATTCAGGAGTAGAAGTGCCTAGGTAGTGGTGCTTGGGTGGTGGTTGTTTCTAGGTGGTACCCAGGTTGTTTATTAGACCATAAAAAGTTTGATCCAAGTGGACGACCACTTGGTTTTGTTGTGCCCAGGTGGTCGTACCCAGGTTGGAAAACTCAGGCAGTGTACTGGTACCCGGGTAGTAATATTGTCGACTGGTAAAGAAATTTCAAAATTTACAATGTTTTTCTATGATCCAACCTCAGTTTTCATGGATAATCTATGCACCGACTAAACCAAGTGGTCGTCCACTTGGATCGATTTTTTTCACGTTTTATGTTGCAAAATTGTTTTTCTGGACTAATACAAGGGCAAGCTGAAAATGGTTTGATAATAGTGAAATATGGGTTTCTGGAATATTTTTTGAGTATTGGGGAATAATTGATTTTACCAAAACTCTATTTCACCAAAACTCAAAAAATACTCGAGAAAATGGCATTTTACCACTATCAAACCATCTTCAGCATATCCGGATCAGTCCAGGAAACGGGTTTTGGAAGATGAAAAACGTGAAAAAAAAATTTGCTCCAGGTGGACGACCACCTGGTTTGGTTGGTGCGTGGATTAACCAGTAGGGTTAAGGCTGAATTATCGAAAAACTGTTAAAATAATAGAAGTTCTTCACAAGACAAAAAGAATTTAATTTGAAAATAATTTTGTGGACCAATTGACCTGTGGACCAATTGACCGTGGATCAATTGACCGTGGAGCAATTGGCCGTGGACCAATCGACCACACGCCGAAATTACAGCTAAAATAGTTTGGACCAGAAAAAGCCGATTTGCAGCAAAAAAAAGTCTTTTTGCAGCGAAAAAAAGAATTTTTGCAGCAAAAAAAGTTTTTTTGCAGCAAAAAAAAAGACTTTTTGCATCAACTAATTTTTGCAGCAAAAAAAGTCTTTTTGCAGCAAAAAAAAGTCTTTTTGCAGCAAAAAAGTCTTTTTGCAGCAAAAAAAAGACTTTTTGCATCAACTAATTTTTGCAGCAAAAAAAAGTCTTTTTGCAGCGAAAAAAAGACTTTTTGCAGCAAAAAAAAGTCTTTTTGCAGCAAAAAAAAGACTTTTTGCATCAACTAATTTTTGCAGCAAAAAAAAGTCTTTTTGCAGCGAAAAAAAGACTTTTTGCAGCAAAAAAAAAGTCTTTTTGCAGCAAAAAAAGACTTTTTGCATCAACTAATTTTTGCAGCAAAAAAAAGTCTTTTTGCAGCAAAAAAAAAGACTTTTTGCATCAACTAATTTTGCAGCAAAAAAAAGTCTTTTTGCAGCGAAAAAAAGACTTTTTGCAGCAAAAAAAAGTCTTTTTGCAGCAAAAAAAAAGACTTTTTGCAGCAAAAAAAGTTTTTTTGCAGCAAAAAAAAAGACTTTTTGCATCAACTAATTTTTGCAGCAAAAAAATATCTTTGGCAGCAAAAAAAAGTCTTTTGCAGCAAAAAAAAGCTTTGTCCGCCCATTTCATGCCCTTAGACAAATGGCGCCCGATCTGAGGTTACAGGTTCAAATCCTGATGGTTGCAGTATTTTTTTCCTTGAATGATAGTCGAAAACCATTTTCTATAGCACCTGCAATCCTTAGGGTAGGTAAGGAAACACCTGTATCTCGCTCATTGGGTGTCCACCGCCAGAATTCGAAATTTTGGATTTAGTTTTAAGTGATTTCAAATCATCTAGCTCATTTAGAATCGTGTCCTAGAAACGGTTTGATATTGCTAAAACAGCGATTGACTCGCAGGAACCCCGGTTCTAGAGTAGTTCCGTGCCTCGCTCTGGTTGTTGTAATTAGGTAGTGGTACCCTTAGCCCTTCTCTACTTCTAAATCCATCTTATGCAACGAACCCAAAAGGGTATCCACTTATATTATGTATGTGGTTTACGTGGTGAAATTTTTTTCGTCATCAAATCCACCTAAATTTTAGATTTGTTAATTATTTTTGGGAGTTACATAACATATGTAAGATTTAGGTGTTTTGGCTTTGATTCTATTTTTGTTTATTTTTGTGCGATTTTGCTTCGAGTTATACACTCTCTTTATCTCTAGTTTTTGAATAGGTGTAATGAAACTTTTTCCAGAAGTGAAAAGATGATAGAATCTTCTGCCGAGCAAGCCCTCGCTGTTGGACTTGACAAGAGCACAAGTTGACAAAGAATTTTTGCAGGGTGCGTGTAGTCTCGTCACAAGGGCCGTCTGTGAAAAAAATCACGTGTGGTCCGTAAATTAGTGCAAGAAGTGACTGGCTTAACTCCCTACGAGCGTCGTGTCATGTAGTTTCTCCAAATCAGGTTGGTTTTTTCTCTGAGTGCACTCAAGCTTTCAGTCAAGTTACCAGACCTTATCTTCTTACTTCTAAACCATATAACGCCTCAATTTTCAGAAAGGACAAGAAGGCTCTGAAGTTCCTGAAGAGACGTGTTGGTCAGCACACCCATGCCAAGCAAAAGCGTGATGAAATTCAGACCATCCGAACCAACATGCGCAAGCATCACAAATGAAGGAATCATCTTATTGTTGTTGAAAGCCTATGATCTTTTGGTGTTTTGAATTAAGAATAAAGTGTTGACTGTTTTGTCAATATATTTATTGTAGTGGAACGGAATAAGATGAATGCGAGTGTACCAGGTGCTGACACCGACAAGTTTCGTCGCGGCCAAAATTGCTGGGCTTTAATTTGCGCTGTAACGCGCTGGTACACATCTTTAAGACAAGTTTAGTCTACTTTTTGAGCAATGAAAACTTGAAAAAATACTGTCAAATTTAGCCTCTGCCAAGAATGCCAAGAAAACTCGGCTGTTTTTTACATTTCCTGGGCACTTTTTGTATTGGCCGTATTTTTTCAAGTTTTCATTGCTCAAAAAGTTCATAACAGGTATCCACATCCAGGTAGATGATTATCGATAATAACTTGAGGGGTAATACCTTGAGGTTATGTATATATCTCCCAACACGTACCTCCCCAGGTGGTTAATGCCCTATGGTGTTAATCCAGTTTTACTAGTTAGGGTCTACTTTGAATGACCCAAATCCACCTTTAACGCCCGATATGCCCCCATGGATCGAAGTCCATCCTCAATGCTTTTGATCAGCCTTTAGTGGTCCTACATGTTATTGTGCCCGGCCAAGGTGTTGAAGCAATAAAAGCACACTCCACATTGCAAGGGATAGGGTAACATATATAGATGTGTTGGATTCGGGATGTGTATCGCTGTTTAGGAAACGTAGCAGCTGGTTTTCCTACCCACCCTGAGACTTCATAGTCCTCTAAAAACTATTTGAGCCAAGAAAAAAACGTTTGCCATCATCGGGATCCGAACCTGTAACATTGAAAAAGTTGGATGATCAATTTATCAGAGGATCAATTTATCAGAGGATCAATTTATCGCGTATCAATTCAAGGGTGAAACAAAATCCAGTCATTCGATTGATCAAATCTATACAGTATACCATTTTGTGAAGGTATTATGATCATGCCTATTCTGGCGCACACATTACTGGCGCACACATTACGACGCACAGATTACTGGCGCACACAATACTGGCGCACACTTTACCGGGGCACACATTACTGGCGCACACATTACTGGCGCACACATTACTGGCGCACACATTACGGCGCACACTTTACGCATAACCATTGACCTAGAGCCCTTTGAAACAACAAGTTTAGGCTTAGCCCTTAGGCTAGTAGGGTCGGACATTGATATTTTATTTATTTCAGTGGAAGCAACTGTCGGTGAGTCAGCTAACCAATGTGCCAGAATCTCTAAAAGAAGATGTCAAAATGTGCTTGAACTTTACACCTGAACTTAGGCCGGATGCTATACAATTTACTAGGGTGAGTTTATCAGAATGAGGTTGGCTGAAAATAGCCGGCTGCCTTAAAGACAATCGGGGCGCATCCAGGGAGAGGGGGGACGCGTGCCATGTCAAAAATTTTCCTTATCGGTGCCCTTTTAAACGGTGTAGGTAGAATGGCCTAAATAATTCTGGTGACAGCCCGCCCACCCTTCAGAAATTCCTGCGTACGCCATCAAAGATAATAATTACGTGGTCTTTATGTTGCAAGAATCAGTAATAATGAGCTGCAGAGACACCTACGGAGAGAGATTTTTTTTTCTGGTTCTGCAAAAAGAAACCCCGAATCTTATGCACTAGTAAAAGTCTAGGTAGCCGAAACCTATTTAAGCGGAGCGGTCCACCTGCTATCCTGCTTTCAATGATATATTTACTTTTCAGATAGCTTACTTTGAAGATCCCCTGTTAAAACCTTCAATTACTTGGACTCTCTTATGCAAATGGACAACGCTCAGAAGATGCAGTTCTTCAAAAGCTTACAAACCATTTTGGACAAATTTCCAAAAGTTTATTATTAATAAATACTATTGTATAAAATGGCAACCAGACAAAAAAGGTTTTTAAAAATATTTGTCGCGCGACAAAAAAGACTTTTTTATCGGTGAATTCGGCTGTTTCGCCCGAATCTACCGAATAAAAAGTCTTTTTTATCGCGCGACAAAATATATAAATCTTTTTTGTCTGGTTGCCGTATAAAATATTGTTAAAACTCAAAGTAAATGTTCTAGAGACCCTTGTTACAAAAGGTGCTTCCCTACCTAACTGCTGAGTTTTCAACCTTGGAGCTGGTTCCTTTTATCTTGCCAATATCTTTTTATTGCTGAAATGGCCACTTCCGCCGAGTTTGCATCTATAATCCTACCTTCACTTATACCCATATTCACAGTGCAAAGACCCTATCAGGTTAGTTTGAACATGCAGATTCGAAACTAGAAATTTTTTAATACTTATGGCCTGTTCACGCTGTTAGAGTTAGAGTTCCGGTTTTTGGATACGTGAACACCTGTGATCCGAACTCTAGCTCGAATTCTAACTTGAAGGTGTTCATGTACGTCGAGTTAGAGTTCGAGGTTAAATTTGAAGGTGTTCATTCATATAACTTGGTTTCCATTGTATTAAACCGCCTGTCGGCGGTTGCCGATATCAAAGTAAATTAAATAGAAAGAAAAAATTGATTTTTTTTGTAATTTTTCCATTTTCTAAAATTTCTTTTCTCTTCTAATATTTTGGCCCGTCAAAATAAAACCAAAAGCCATTTCCCTTTCAAAACTTAATTTTAAAAATATCTTTGATGAGTTGTTTACCAACTTGTTTTGCCAGATGTGCATTTTATGTGCAGACTCACCCCAGTTTCGTAGTGGTACCCATCTCAAAACACAATAGCATAATTTTTTGGAATACTATTTGAAAAGAAATGCTAATTCTATAAGAAATTATAAAAAACTTTTGCACCCTTGCCCTTTGTTGGGTAAATACATCTCCAACATGCTTTGGAATGTCTTTGGGCTGCATTTTTCTGGCTGGTTTCTCCCTGGACTTTTTTATTCTACTGTACCCAGAAAAGAGTGCACTAAAAAGTTGACCGAAAAAGGCGGGGTTGTTGTTGTTTTGTTGGCTGGAAAAAGGCAGTGACCTTTTAATAAGTTTTAGGCTAAGTTCAGCCTTGGGGCAAAATTACCCTAGCTACCATCCTCAATACCCATTCCTACTACCCGATTTCGACCTTTTTTGTGTGTGATAACCTTCTTTTGTCGTATTTTGATAAATCAAAATTAGGGTTTTTTTCCAGAGTAATTCCATCCCATCACCCGGTTTTTTTCCTTTTTTTACCTAAATAACCCGGTTTTTCTCTCTCTTTTTTTTCTTCCCTTTATTTCTCGGTGTTTTCAAATTTTTGTATTGTGTCAATATATAACCTTTTATTTTTTGCCAGGACCATTTCTTAATTTGCTTTGTAAAACCGAAATTTTTCATAAATTGATTTTAGTTTAAATAAGGTTCTATCCCTTTTTATTTTGCACTGCAACAAATAAAATTTTTAATGGACGAGAATTAAATGTGCCTTGTGCTGGATGAAAAGTGCCTTGTTTTTTTCTTTTAGTCACAGCAGCATGTATACTCGCCATTTTTTCAAAGTGATGACACCATCACGTAGCCCTGCTCTTCTGGTTTCCAACGACGTATTGTTTGTTGCAACATCTTTGCACAAACTAGCAGAGACGCCTCGAAATATGAAGCAATTTAGAAAACTGATTTGATTCAAACTTTCACCTTTTTGTGCTGAATTTTAAAAGATGTTGCAACAAACAATACGACGTTAGAAACTAGATGAGGAGGGCTACGTGATGTCGTTCACACTTTGTAAAATTGCTACTATACTTGCTGCTGTGACTAAAAGAAAAAAAACAAGGCCCTTTTCAGCCAAAAACAAGGCACTTTTCATCCAGAACAAGGCACATTTAATTCTCGTCTATTTTTAATAGTACTTTTTATGTGGTAAAAGTCCACACTGCCCGAAAACTAACTTTCAGTGACTTAAGATGGCTCTGGGTTGAGATTCTGAGTCATCTAAGCTATATACATAAGCAATTTCAAGCTCGACCTCGAACTCTAATTCGATGTACATGAACACCTTCGAGTAAGAGTTCAGTTTTTTGAGTACATGAACACCTCTTACCCGAACTCTAACTCGAACAACGTGAACAAGCCATTGAAGGAGCAAACCAGCGCCTTTAACGGCAAATTAAGGAGCGATAAGGCTCGATAGCAAATGATTGTCTTTAACCCCAATACATGTAGAGCCTTTCTATAGTCTAAAAGGCACGCCAAAGATTGCGCCATTTCAAATTGGGTCAATTTAATTGGGTCCAGTCAAATTAGGCCAATTCAAATTGGACCAAAATGAAATTGGGTCAATTATGATTGAGTCTTTTTTCTTACTGAAGTTTGACCCTCCATGCACTTTAATACCATCTGTGACGTACTTGAATTTTCGGTCGCGACATAATGGCTTTATCGCGTATCTGAAATTCATGGTATTCATGAGTGAAAGGTCTTTTTCCGCAGTCAAAATGTCACCCAATTTGAATTCGCCCGATTTTATTTTGGCCCAAGTCGAATACATATGGAGCAAAAGTTTCGCTTTCTATTTTAAAATTTAAAAAACTACTAAATTGTAGCCACTGTTGACAATTTGCCTTCTTTAGACTGTGCTTCTATTGCTGCAGAAGATACCTTTGCTGCTGGAAAAAACGCCAGAAGCCGATGTTAGGAAGCACGTGTTGCCCTTGGTATACACTGCACTCACTAATGAAAATACAAAAATACAGGTTTCACTATTTCAATTTCTCAAAATTTACCTACGTAAGTGTATATGCAGGAGCTTTGCTTGAACATTATCCCCACCATTGGCAAATTGGTGGATAGAGAGGCTATGCGAGCTCAACTACTTCCCAAACTATTGAAATTGGTGCTGGACGACAACATTTTGGCGGTGGGTTTAACTTGCTGTGATTTCTTTTATTTTTCATTTCGCTTTGTTGCTTTATTTTTGCGTTTTCGTTTTTTGTCATTTCATTTCTTTAAGTGTAGATGCATTTTGTAGAAAATGATAAGCCGTTAGAAACTAGAGTCGAAGTGCTACATGATGATGTTAGACTCTGAAAAAAATTGTTTATATATTTACCTCTTTGACTGAAAAAAAAAGACGGCCAGTGTGCTTTCAGTTTTAGAAAAAGGTTGAAAAATTGAGCAGAAAAGCACAAAACCAAATTTGCGCCGAAAAAAAAAGTAAATTTGGCACCGAAAAAGATCAATTTGCACCAAAAAAAAAATAAAGGTCCGAAAATTTATTAGAAAAAAGCAAAATATGGCTAAAGTACAGTATATGTCATAGCCGGAAATCTTCACAGGTCATGTTTTTTCAGCGTTTTAGCACCTAAAACATACAAAAACACGTTTTCCGGCCCCGTAGGGCCATTTTTTGAATTTTTTTTTTATTAAAGTGACCAAAAACATGATACCCTATACCCCATGGTCCATTACTTTTCATGTCACTTTGTTTGTGTTTTAATGATTTTTAGTTTATCATGGCTCTGAATTTTGTCCAAAACCATGAAGGGGCCACTTTTGTACAAAAATAAAGATGTTGAACATAGTTTTATTGAATGGGGCCTACCGCATAAATAAACTCTGTATGCATGCTTTTTATGCATCCAGAGTTACTTTCGAGTGATTTGTGTCTAAGGTATGTGGGTGTGCGCATCTCAATCTCAAGCAACCAAGCCCCCTGCGCCCCCGAAGGGAGCGCAAGGGGGCTTGGTTGGTTAGAGATGCGCCCCCTCACTTACCTTAGACATAATTCCGAGCAAGACTCTTGAACAAAAAAGCATTAAGAGGCTCTTTTTGTCCAGCTCCAGTGACCAAAACATGACGAAACAGGAAAATGTTCGAAATTTCAAAATGCTGAAAACTCGATTTTTCATAGACCAGAAGTCAAAGATAATGTCTTTTTCGTACTCCTGCGGCAATTTTAGGTCGATATAGGGTGTTTGGAAACTTTAACTCATTTACCTTACACATAATTTCGAGCAAGACTCTTGACCAAAAATGCATTTAGATGCTCTTTTTGCCCGGCTCCAGTGACCAAAAAATAACTAGCTATATATAGATATATACACCTATATATCACCCCTATCTCCTGCAATGCGGAGTGTGCTGTTCTTTGGCCGCGAAGCGGCCAAATACCCTTGGTATGCAATGCGGAAATTTGAAAAACTATTGTTTTAAATATATCAAAAAGTTTTTTTTAACCATAGGGCATGGTTCGCAAAAACAGCAAATTTGCTGAAATGCAGCAAAAATAATTGGCGTTGTGTGTTTATTGAAAACAGCAAAATTGCAGCAAAAATGCAGCAAAAATTTTGCTGCATTTCAGCAAAATTTTGCTGCATTTCTTCGTCTCCCACATATCACGCGTTTTGCATTTTTTTCAACTATATTTTTTGCTTTTTTTCTATCTGCAGTCAAGTAATGCATGAACCACCCGTATAACAGCAACACCTAGGCTACATGCAGCCCGTAAAAGTCACTCTTAAAGGGGAGGGAGGGATTTTCATATAAGCATCGTCTAGGTCACAGGTTCAAATCCCCCTGGATGCATTTCCTATCTTTCACTCGATTTTTCATATTTTATTTTCAAGTTTGGTATGCTCATTCTCGTGTCTATCCGACAAGAGGGACTGCTGGGTACACAAACCTGCGATGCCCACCTGGGTACCCTGCCCACCTGATGGTCTGAAAAAATTCGGAAAATCATAAAAAAGTTTAAGTTAGAATTTTATTTGTCTGCAACTCATTCATATTGTTTTAAATGGAATATATTTTGTGTTTCGTATAGAAGAGCTCACAGGTAGCTTAAATTCTGTCACCGATTTTTGTGGGTAAATCAATGGTGCAAGAAGCTACCTACGCGAAATTTTCAATATTTTCCGAATCTTTTTGGACTACTCTGTACTACTCCACCTCGGTACCTCTTTTCTGCGGAGCTCCATCCTGTGTACTCCCCATCTGGGTACCACCACTTGAGTACTACCTCATGGGTATTCCCCTCCTAGGCACTCCCCATATTGGTATCCCTCACCTGAGTAACACCACCTTGGTTCCCCCACCTGGGTCCACCAATTACTCAACTAGGAGGATCGGGCCACATGAATACTGATCTTGAGTGATGGTAAACTTATAATCTTTTTTTAGATTTTCACTATTTAGATTGGCGACCCGCAGCATTTTTTCGTTTGATAGACCAAACCTAAGGTAATCCTAGAAGCTTTTAGGCTCAAGGGGTGGCTGAAAAGTTCTGAATCCCTTCTTCGTCCTCGCTGTCATCCTTCTGATCTGTCTTATCTTCTTCTTTTGTTGCTTTTTTAATATCAGAGTTGCACGGGGGACGAAGTATAAATGTTCTCACATTCAAATTACTATGAAGGTTTGAAGGTTTGAACAAGATTAAAGAGAGTATGTTCGACGAATAAGATGGCCTTACATTGGATATTTTTAAATTTTAGTTCTAACTAAATTTCAATTTTCAACTTTATTATAGCTTAGATATCAGCTATAGCCTAGAATCATGGCTACACATTCGTATAAAAAATGTGTAATTATAAAGAAAATACAGCACATATCAATCAAGGAAAAACCCAAAATGGGGTAGCTAATTCAGGTAGGCTTTAGCCTTCAACTCAGCTGTCATAGTTATTTATATAGTTTATTTAACATAGTTATTTTACCATGCGCTGATAGTCTTGTCGGATAGACACGAGAATGAGCATACCAAACTTGAAAATAAAATATGAAAAATCGAGTGAAAGATAGGAAATGCATCCAGGGGGATTTGAACCTGTGACCTAGACGATGCTTATATGAAAATCCCTCCCTCCCCTTTAAGAGTGACTTTTACGGGCTGCATGTAGCCTAGGTGTTGCTGTTATACGGGTGGTTCATGCATTACTTGACTGCAGATAGAAAAAAAGCAAAAAATATAGTTGAAAAAAATGCAAAACGCGTGATATGTGGGAGACGAAGAAATGCAGCAAAATTTTGCTGAAATGCAGCAAAATTTTTGCTGCATTTTTGCTGCAATTTTGCTGTTTTCAATAAACACACAACGCCAATTATTTTTGCTGCATTTCAGCAAATTTGCTGTTTTTGCGAACCATGCCATAGGGTGCGTATCATGGTTTTGGTCATTTTTACTAAAAAAAATTTTTTTGAAAAAATGGCTTTTCGGACCTTAAAAACGCGTTTTTGTACGTTTTTAGTGCTAAAACGTTGAAAAAACATGGTTTGTGAAGATTTCCGGCTATGACATATACTGTACTCCTGCCCAAAAATAAAAAAGTGAATAAAATAGTCAAATAAAAAAATTCCGTTTCACTCATTGAAGATAATGAAATCCAGAACCCAATTTATTGTTGACTTTTGGCCTTTTGTGAAATTTTTGAATTCGCCATTTTTTCGATTTCTCAATTTTCTTTTTTTGTATAAAATTCAGTTCAACTAAAATAAACAGTGCGATACTGCACAAAATTTTTATTTTGAAGTTTTCAGTTTTTGTTTGTATTTATTGAACTTTTTTTGCACTAACACATGTAGCCCTAGATTTTAGCTTTCTATCAAGCTATCAAACTTCACTGAATAAATTGAGAAATATATAGATTTAGGTGTTTTGAAAAAAATTGACGTTTTTTTATCTTAGATTTAAAACCTTTACAATAGTTTATTCGAAAAAAATACACGAATTTATTTAATCTTGGTTCTCTTCCTCATATTTTTCCTGATCTAGTTGAGTATTGTAGTCGTGGTCGGTGACCACGAAATAGTCGTCAGGAGCATGGTTGGGCGTCTCACGATTTACCTCACCATCTGCATCTTCCTCCTCTTCTGTTTCTGGCTGTGTCTTAACCTGTTGTCCAGTGGGGGATCGGGACATGAAGCGCTCAGCAAATCCTCGATATACTATAAAACGTTTTGAGAAAATGCTGATTACCATAATGTGTGTCGCAATGTATTGCCAGTTACCTGAGTTTTTTTTAAATTTTTTATAGTCTTTACAATAAAAGCACTTTTTAGCGAAATCTTTTCTCAAGCCTTACTTGGTTGCAGATGTAACCTAAAGTTGGAAGCTAGTCATTTAGAATCTTAGCACTCCAACTTCATGTCATTGCTAGGCAATCCAGAATCTTTTTGAAATTTTGTTTTTTGTCTTAGATTTATGAGTCAATTTTAGCTATTGAAATACGTCAAAAAAAGATCTTCACAAATAAGTACTTTTATTGGGAAAAGTGTCAAAATATCAAAAAAAACAGGTAACTAACTAGTCGGTACCAAATGCGATACCTCCTAATTCAACTAAATAATTTGGTTCTCCGAATTTTCTTTCAAATCACTATTTTCGAATGACCCTTAGGCTAGTTACACAAAAATTTGAATTAGATGTTGCCACATACAGTGGTTTCAGTAGATTATGGATTTACAACTCACTGGTCTTCATATTGCCTTTGTTCTGTACCAGGCCTCTGGCTGGGTTGTAACATCTGGAAATTAAAAGGTCAAGCTAGTTTTCATTTTCTGGAAATTTAAATTTTTGTGAATTTTCTTTAAAAAGGCAAGTAAAAAGGGTAATTATTTGGAGAGCAAAAAAGTAATGTAATTCCTCATATTAGCCCTCTTTGCAAAAGTGACAAAATGTAGCCAAAATAACTTTATTTGTAATTTTGGCTTTTTTGATGGCTATTCAAAACGCCCGAAAATGGGTGTTTATGTAATTCGGAGAGGGGGGGGGGCTATGTAAGGAAGGTAACCCTAGCTGACTCAGGCTTAGGCAAGGGCAGGCCAGTGTATTTTAGGATGGACTTCAGCATGTTTTCATTACATATTCGTAGACAAAGAAAGAGGGTTGAGACCGTCTTACAAACATACGCTGGCCTACCCTTGCCTGAGTCTAAGACCTTACCTACCCAAGACTCCAGACTAGGGTTGTCGAGGCCTCGATATTTTCGAGTTTTCGTGTCCAAAGCTCGAAATCGAGGCCTTCACCTGTCAACCCTAATTCAGACTTAAAATACCGTATTTCCTCTAATTGCCGCCTCGGGGCGGCAATTAGAAGCATGCAATTTTCAAACTTTACGTGGTTCAAAACCCGTGTTTTAATCTACTCTTTAGGCTGTGTAAAAAGTGCCTGCGAATGATTTCAAAAATCTAACAGGCACTTTTTGCACTTTTTTTAATTCTGTGTTTGAAAAATTGGATCTGTATTTTCGGATGGATCGAGGAAAGCTTTACCACTGCGTCATGCAAACACGCCCAAAAATCTAGAATGGACCTTCTCTGGCGTTTTTGAAAAGCCGTGCGACTTTTTTCTCTTGCCGAATTTCGAGTTTGTGCAAAGATGTTGCAACAAACAATACGTCGTTGGAAACCAGAAGAGCAGGGCTACGTGATGGTGTCATCACTTTGAAAAAATGGCGAGTATACATGCTGCTGTGACTAAAAGAAAAAAACAAGGCACTTTTCATCCAGAACAAGGCAGATTTAATTCTCGTCCATTTCGGTATCAGCGCATTGCCACATCCGGCGAAAACAAATTCTAGTGACTACAACAAAATCCCTACTACCTGTAGGCATTGTGGGCTAGTTTGTAGTTGTAAACAGCGTGTGCTGGAGACCCTTCTGTGGCTGAAACACTGTCCATGAATAATTTACACACTTAGGCGGAAGATAACTGTATTGACTCACCACAAAACCCGCAAGATTTACCTAAGTCAGCCAAATCAACTTACGAGAAACCTAAAACTTGTGAAAAGTAACTAACGGCACAATCTGAAGGCCACAGGCACATTTGAGCAGTCCATTTTAGTGGATTTATGAGGGCTGGTCCAGTTCAGGTGTCTGAAAATCATTCACTAATACTGGCCATAGAATATACTGTATTCACTCTATTAACTCCCCACCCTCTAATAAGTCCCCACCCTACGGACCCCATATCTCAGCCTAAAGCAAACATCTTGCAAATCTGCTTTTTGCGTTTTCTTAGTTATTACTAGATTACCTAATTCCAGTTTTCAAACGGCAACCGGACAAAAAAGATTTTTAAAAGTATTTGTCGCGCGACAAAAAAGACTTTTCCCTTTTTTGTCGTTCATGTTTTGTCGCGCGACAAAAAAGATTTTTTATATTTTGTCGCGCGACAAGAAAGACTTTTCCCTTTTTTGTCGTTCATATTTTGTCGCGCGACATTAGAGTCTTTTTAATTGCATACTTGAAACTTTGCCCTTTATGTTGCTTACAATCTCTCATTATATTGTTAATTTACTTGTTTAACAGCTATCAAAGACGTCTAGCGATTCTGAAAACGCAGAAGTAAGCTTTTTGGCAAGGTAACCAATAGATCATGAGGAAGTCAGCAGGCCATGCAAACGTGTAATCTGGGCCAGTGATTATCCATACACTGTCAGATCGGTTGGTCTTTATTGAAAGCATATAATATCATAGTATACACTATTTACACCATTTTCACAGTAGCAAACGACTTGAGTTTGAGTTCTGGTGCTTGATTTTTTTATAGTTCTCCAGTTGTCCTTACAATTATTGCTGTTTCAGAAGAAACAGCAATAATACTAGAGGTATGAACATCGTTGAAGCATCGCCTACAACAAAAACAAAGTCTGCTTAAAGGGCCTGACCTCTTCCTACTCGGTGGTCCCCGGCAAATCCAAAAATTTTCCCTTGATCATTGGACTTCTGTACGGATTTTTCCGCTAGTTTTCTAACAAAACTAAGCCTAAAATTTGATTTCAGGCCTCGTTTTGTTAGAAACGTGGCAGAAAAATCCGTACAGAAGTCCAATGATCAAGGGAAAATTTTTGAATTGGCGGGGGACCACCGAGTAGGAAGAGGTCAGGCCCTTTAACGTGTGGTCAATAGAGAGATTCTACCAGGTAAATACATATATCAGAAAGCATTTACATTCAGATGTTTACCCTCAATGCTTCTATTGATGATCGATTTCTTGTCGTGAGGTTTGCTTAGATGGTCAAGAAAGATCAGGAAACATATGATAGGGTCTTCACAGAGATGTTTTGCAACCCGCAAATTTCTTGTAGTCTGCAGGACTTTGTGTCAGGTTTTTTTACAATCAACAATCATTTGATGATTGAACTTTTCAGATTTTGAAAAAGCTCCGAGTTACGCGACTAAGTCAATCTTTCATCTAGAAACGGCTATTAAGTGTATCTTTCATCTATCTCAATTCATCCGGAAGTGGGCCAGAAATTTGCCAATTTCTAAGAAGAAGACTCGAAACAGAAGAGCTTTTTTATGAAGACGTGATAGGCTTCTTCGAATCAATTCAAGATGCGCTTTCATTCGCAAACGGCCAAAATCCAGATTTGGATGAGTGGAGTGACGATGAAGAGCAAGAGGAGCAAGAATAGTTTAATTTACGTTATTTGAAATTCTCCGCTATTTATTGTTATCAAAAGATTAGAAAAATAAAATGTATTGTTGATTGTTATTTCATGAATGATCAGTAAGTTTCCTTTTTGTTCAACGTTTCGCAGTTAAATGATTAATTTGCAGTATTTAACTGATTCTGAGCAATAAATTGAATTGTGATTGTAGAAAAAGTAAAAGAACCTAAGAAGCGCTTCTGATCTATTTCTGATAATTTCCTGGCTTTAGACAATTTGGACATAGAACCCGTGTTTTACTTCAGCATGCCAGATCAAAAATTCGATAAAAGTAGTTGTTGTCGCGCGACAAATAAGGAAAAAAGTCTTTTTCGTCGCGCGACATAACATGTTAAAAAATGTTTTGTCGCACCACAAATACTTTTAAAAAAAGTTTTTGTCGCGCGACAAATACTTTTAATAATCTTTTTTGTCCGATTGCCTTTTCAAACTGTTGTTGAGCACCCGAAAATCTCAAAATCGACCACAAAATTTTCCGATTTTTCAGGGGTTAAAAAATAACTCCCCATGGGGAGTTAATAGAGTGAATACGGTACACGCAGTTTGATTATCGAATTTACGGCGCCTGGTTTTACTGCTCTATCTAGGGCTGCCATAAATCGAGACATAACTTTAGCAAAGTTAGGGTTACCTTTGAGCAAAGTAGGAACACCAAGAAGGTCCTCTTCTGTCATAGCATGTGGCTAAAAAAGACCACAAGTTTTTCATCAAACCTTTAATTTAGACATATAAAATTTAAAAACCTTGAACTTTTTGCAAAAATGTTTACGAAAAAATGAAATTTGCTCGAAAAAGACTTTTCTAAACAAACCTGTCAAAGGGTTGGTCAGCAGGAATTCTGATGTCTATAAATATTTTTTGTTCTTACTAGAAACTTAAAAACATTTTATATTTTATTTTTCGACATCAAGATAATTTCCATAAAGTTTGACTTTTCCATGTCCAACTGGGCCTTATTGATCTTTAGGGGCAACATTTTAAGCTTGGTTCCCCTGTTGTTTTTCCTTTAAAAATTCCTTGGTCCTTCCTGTTGTTTTGAAGGTGATAATGGTTAAGGTTAGGGATTAAGGACGGTCGGAACGGGACACCCCGTCCCAGAGGGTTCTTAAGGTTTTTCCCCTCCTGGAATTTAAGCATGTCCCGTCTTTATATGAAATCAGGTCGAGACATCCCGTCTAGTCCCGCATGGTTTTTGGGGTTTTTTCCCATCCCTGTTTTTTTTTCAAATTTTTGTCCCTTCCCATCCCGAAATTATATTCAAAATTCTAACATAATAGACAGGGGGCCAAGCTAAAAATGTTGCCCACTAAAGATCAATCGGGCCGATATTTTTTGTTTTCACTAGAAACTTTAAAAAATTTCATACTTTCAACCACTTTTTCGACATGAAAATAATTTCCACAAAATTTTGACCTTTTCATAGTCCAACTGGTAAGTGTCATCCGTTTTTTGGTCGAAGCTAAATAACATTTTAATTAAAAAAATATCGGTACTTATGCTGTTTGGGACCGACTGTCATTTTTTTGATTTTATTGCACAAATTGTTTGGCCGTTTTGTTGTGTGTCACATTCATGTGTTATTTGTATCTTTTTTTGGTGCGTTGCTTTTTACCGCTGCTGATTTTTTTACAACAAAACGGCCAAACAATTTGTGCAATAAAATCAAAAAAATGACGGTCGGTCCCAAACAGCATAAGTACCAAAATATCAAATGATTAGTCGGTAAATGAAAATTTACCAAGTTTGACAGCACTGAACAAAAGCAAAATCTGAGTTCCTCATACATTTCTGCAAAAAAAAAGATATGCTGCCGATTTTTAATATAGCAACATCCACTCAAGTCTGATTTAATAAATTTTTTTCGATTTTCGAAAGTTTTCATCAGTTTTTGTGGCCAGTGTGACCCAAAATAGCAAGTATCCTTATTAATGTATGTTTTCTATTAATTTTGATTGACAAAAGTGACGAGACTTTTCTAGTTCCCAAACACCTCGCAAGCCTACAAAAATTGTCGAAAATCAAAGATCGGTATTATACGGTCATCTTGGTTACATTTTTGTACCGAAATTTAGGCTTAGGCAAGGGTAAGCCATCGTATGTTGGAACTGACTTCAACATTTTTTTTAAACTTTTAAAATCATGTTTTAGTCCGTCCCAACATACGCTGTCCTAATCTGCGCTCAAATTTCGGTACAAACATTTAGCCGGGATAACCCAAGAAAAATGTATTGGGTTGAGCAATAATCATTGAGCGCTTTAACAACTTCGTAGCATGATGTTTCTTTTAAAGGGGCATGCCCGTGCCCGACACGGAGAAAAGGCGGGAACCAGCACTTTTTTTTCTTTCTCGATCAAGTTTTACATGCATACGCATTCAGATTTTTTAAGTTTTCTGCCTAGTTTTTACAAGTAGTATAGGGTCATTAATATTAGATTTGACGCAAAACGAGTGAAAAATAGAACGATTCAAAAAAATTGCTGATCCCCGCCTCAACTTTTCAAAACGCACGGGCATGCCCCTTTAATATTTTTTTGAAAAAAGGGTTTTATTGCTCATCAGCTGCGCTAAAAAACCATGTTTAAAAAGAGCTCAATAATTATCACTCAACCCATTAACATAAACGAAATTGGGAAAAATAAAAAAAATATTTTGAATACAAATGGGAACCTTTTTTTTAAATTAAAAACTGAGATTGGTGGACTAGACAGACCAATGATTTTGGACACAATCGCCCAAAAATATACGCTACAAAAGGCGTACTTACTATATTGAGTAGGTGCCATTATATCAGGTCTATACTACAGTCAACTCGCGACTTAGTGTACACCTCGGTTTGGTGTACACCTGGATTAAATCATTTTGGCCGGCGGTTGATTAAAATGACTAGAATGAACCCTAGACTTAGTGTACACTCGATTTAGTGTACGCCTGGAGCCGGTCCCCAGGGTGTACACTAAATCGGGAGTTGACTGTATAGATAGTTGGCGCTACTGGAATATACCCGACAAAAAGAGCTCCTAGAATATACCCACCAAATAATTCAGGCTTAGGCTTAGGTCTGGGCTGGCCCTTACTAACAAGGGCTTTTATATAATTTTTCTGACGCTACTTGTAATTGTAAGTAAGTACCTTTTAAGTACCTTCCAAAAATTATTGGAAAGTATATTTCAGTAGCTTTTTTGGGATGGGTGTATTCCAGTAGCGCCGATAATTTGTATTGCAATCTAAAAAAATGTCTTACATGCAAAAACAAGGCTGGACTCATCTGTTTGTGGCGCAAACAAATTATGGTGGTCAGACGGTCGACACAACACGGGGTTTGACCCGAAATCGGACCTCTACCATCATAGCTTTTACAATATACAGCTGAAAAAACTATTGTTTACAGATAAATAGGAGCCATTTCGAAAAACACCCCTCAGCCAAATCAGCTTAGGAGGGGATCAGGCCAAATTTTTATGAAAATTTTTTTTTTATAATTTGCCTTGGTCACCCGAGCTGATTTGACTGAGGCGTGTGTTCCGGAAATAATAAAAAAATGTAAAATCAACCCCCGATTTCGAATTTCAAAATAGGGGCCGTCTAATCGAGCACCCACGGATCTTTTTGGCAAAATAATTTTTCATTTAAAAGACGATCGACACAATTGAAATGCTTGCTATGTTTAGGACTGGACGAGCCAAAGACAACTCCCAAAACAATTCAATAATAAGATTAAAAAAGTGTCGGACCCTAGGCGGGAACGAACTTGAGGTGGGGGCCGTTAAATCGAGGGTTGACTGTAATAGCTACCTGCTATCATGTTCTGAACGCACAAAAATAGCAAGGGATAGAATAGAAACCGAAAAGTATTTTTAAAATATACAATATTATTGGCAATTAACATTAATTAAGCAAAACATCAAGCCAATTGCAGCCAAAATTCTAGGGTTTTTCCATGAAATAACCTATTGGAAGTGGGGTAATGCAAAACAAAAAGGCGTTCCAAAGCTAATAAGTGGTCATTTAGAGATGTGCGCCTGAAGTGCACTTGAAGCACGCATTCTCAAATGTCCTCGATCAAATCAATGGTCTTTTAGCTGCTTTGACTGGTCATTTTCTGATGTTAAAAAAAGAGATTGCAATGAAGTAGTGAAAAACAACAACGTGGTGAACGCACAACAATGTTGTTCTTATGCAAATAAGTCAAATTTTCAGTTTTCGGACCACCTTTTTTGCACTTATTTTTTTGTTTATTTTTTTTAGACGGCAATACGGTTATCGGTAAAAACAGCGTCGCAAAAAACAGCGCCAGAAAAAACAGCGCCAGCCTAATCGGCGATGGCCTACCCTGCTCCCAGGTTTTGCTTAAAGGGAGGGGGGAAAGCCATTTAGGTTTGAAAAAGTGGCTTTCATGGCGCAGTGGGAAGGAGAAGAATGGGCCATTTCAAATTGCGCCAATTCAAAATGCGCCATTTCGAATTGGGGCATTTTTAAATTGGGCCATTTTCAAATTGGTCCAATGCAAATTGTGCCAATTTCGAAATGGGCCACGATTTTGAATCAAACCACGGTTCGTAAAAACAGCAAATTTGCTGTAATGCATTAAAAATAATTGGCGTTGTGTGTTTATTGAAAAAGCAAAATTGCAGCAAAAATTTTGCTGCATTTCAGCAAAATTTCGCTGCATATCTTCGTCTCCCACATATTACGCGTTTTGCATTTTTTCAACTATATTTATTTGGGTTTTTTTCTGTCTCGAGTCAAATAATGTATGAACCACCAGTATAAGAGGAATACCTAGGCTTCATGCGGCCCGTAAAAGTCACTCTTGAAGTTGAGGAAGGGATTTTCATACAAGCATCGTCTAAGTCACAGGTTCAAATCCCCTGGATGCATTCCATATCTTTCATTCCATTTTTTTTAGTTTATTTTCAAGTTTGGTACGAAAATAATGCTCATTCTCATGTCTATCCGACAAGACTATCAGCGCATGGTTAAATAACTATGACAGCGGAGTTGAAGGCTGAAGCCTACCTGAATTAGATACCTAATTTTGGGTTTTTCCTTGATTGATATGTTCTGTATTTTCTTTATAATTACACATTTTTTATACGAATGTGTAGCCATGATTCTAGGCTATAGCTGATATTTAAGCTATAATTTAGTTGAATATTGAAATTTAGTTAGAACTAAAATTTAAAAATGTCCAATGTAGAGCCATCCTATTCGTCGAACATACTCTCTTTTCTCTTGGTCAAACCTTCGGAAGCTACCAACTTTTTTATAGTGATTTGAATGTGAAAACAATTATACTTCATTCCTCGTGCAACTCTGCAAGCCCGAACAAAAGAAGAAGATAAGGACAGATCAGAAGGATGACAGCGAGAAGAGATTCAGTACTTTTCAGCCACCTCTTGAGCCTAAAAGCTTCTAGGATTGACTTAGGTTTGGTCTATCAAACGAAAAAATGCTGTGGGTCGCCAATCTAGATAGAAAAAATCTAAAAAATATTATAAGTTCACCATCACTCACGATCAGTACTCAGGTGGCCCGATCCTCGTAGTTGAGTAGTTGGTGGACCCAGGTGGGAGTACCCAGGTGGTGTTACTTAGGTGAGGGATACCAATATGAGGATTACTTAGGAGGGAATACCCATGAGGTAATACTCAAATGGTGGTACCCAGGTGGGGGAGTACACAGGATGGAGCTAGGCAGAAAAGAGGTACTGAAGCGGAGTAGTACAGAGTAGTCCAAAAAGATTCGGAAAATATTAAAAATTTCGCGTAGGTGGCTTCTTGCCCCATCGATTCACCCAGAAAAATCGGTGACAGCATTCAAGCTATCTGTGAGCTCTTCAACACGAAACACAAAATATATTCCATTTAAATCAATATTGGTATCCCTCACCTAAGTAACACCACCTGGGTACTCCCACCTGGGTCCACCAACTACTCAACTACGAGGATCGGGCCACCTGAGTACTGATCGTGAGTGATGGTGAACTTATAATCTTTTTTAGATTTTTTCTATCTAGATTGGCGACCCACAGCATTTTTTCGTTTGATAGACCAAACCTAAGTCAATCCTAGAAGCTTTTAGGCTCAAGAGGTGGCTGAAAAGTACTGAATCTCTTCTCGCTGTCATCCTTCTGATCTGTCCTTATCTTCTTCTTTTGTTCGGGCTTGCAGAGTTGCACGAGGAATGAAGTATAATTGTTTTCACATTCAAATCACTATAAAAAAGTTGGTAGCTTCCGAAGGTTTGACCAAGAGAAAAGAGAGTATGTTCGACGAATAGGATGGCTCTACATTGGACATTTTTAAATTTTAGTTCTAACTAAATTTCAATATTCAACTAAATTATAGCTTAGATATCAGCTATAGCCTAGAATCATGGCTACACATTCGTATAAAAAATGTGTAATTATAAAGAAAATACAGAACATATCAATCAAGGAAAACCCAAATTAGGTATCTAATTCAGGTAGGCTTCAGCCTTCAACTCCGCTGTCATAGTTATTTAACCATGCGCTGATAGTCTTGTCGGATAGACATGAGAATGAGCATTATTTTCGTACCAAACTTGAAAATAAACTAAAAAAATGGAATGAAAGATATGGAATGCATCCAGGGGGATTTGAACCTGTGACTTAGACGATGCTTGTATGAAAATCCCTTCCTCAACTTCAAGAGTGACTTTTACGGGCCGCATGAAGCCTAGGTATTCCTCTTATACTGGTGGTTCATACATTATTTGACTCGAGACAGAAAAAAACCCAAATAAATATAGTTGAAAAAATGCAAAACGCGTAATATGTGGGAGACGAAGAAATGCAGCGAAATTTTGCTGAAATGCAGCAAAATTTTTGCTGCAATTTTGCTTTTTTCAATAAACACACAACGCCAATTATTTTTAATGCATTACAGCAAATTTGCTGTTTTTGCGAACCATGAATCAAACAACAGTTAAAAAATTGCAAATAAGTTGGCGCAATTTGAATTGACCCAATTTGAAATTGGCCCAATTTGGAAATGGCCCTAATTGAATTGGCCCAATTTGAAATGGCCCATTTTACTCCTCCCCGGCGCTGTGCGTAAGTGCTCGCGTTTTTTTGGCCCAAAATGGTGTTTTTTTGGTGTTTCAGGTTCAATCCCACGTAGTGGCACACTATTTTTTTGGCTTGGTTGGCCAGTGTAGAGGTAATTAGATTTTTTTTTGACGCCAGATTCGGAATCAGCGACCCAAATTACCTCTAGAAATGATCAAACAAGCCAAAAAAATAGTGTGCCACGACGTGGGATTGAACCTGCAACACCAAAAAAACACCATTTTGGGCCAAAAAAACGCGAGCACTTACGCACTGCGCATTGGAGGCCACTTTTTCAAACCTAAATGGCCTTCCACCCCCCCCCCCCTTTAAAGGGCCTGACCTCTTTGTACTCGGTGGTCCCCGCCAATTCAAAAATTTTCCCTTGATCATTGGACTTCTGTACGGATTTTTCCGCTAGTTTTCTAACAAAACTAAGCCTAAAATTTGATTTCAGGCCTAGTTTTGTTAGAAACGTGGCGGAAAAATCCGTACAGAAGTCCAATGATCAAGGGAAAATTTTTGAATTGGCGGGGGACCACCGAGTAGGAAGAGGTCAGGCCCTTTAAAGGGCCATTGCCATCTCCGACAACGGTTGTCCCCCGCCAATCAAAAAAGTTCCCTCATTATTGAACTTCTGTACGGATTTTTTAACTTGTTTTTCAATAAAACCATGATTAAATTCTGGGCCTTGTTTTGTTAGAAATCAAGCTGAAAAATCCGTACTCAAGTTCAATGATTATGCGCAAATTTTTGAATTGGCGGAGGACAATCCGAAACACGTGGCCATGGCTCTTTGAGGTCAAAAAGTTACTGTAACACAAAACGTCCTATGGCTGCTGAATTACTGGCACTTTGAAGTCTCTTTTTCCACCAATCATTCCTAAGAACAGCTGCTAATTATTCTGCAACCACAAAATAATCTCTTGTCTATTTCGCGCTTTGAAGTGCTGGTCAAGTGGCTTATGTCTTGTCCACAATCCTTCATCCAAATCAATCAAAATTCTTCTTTTATTTATTTATCTATCTGGCTGTAGCACGCAGTAATTCAACACCTTGCTCATTTCTGCAGCACAAATCTATTTTTATCCCACTGACCTTTCGCACTTGCAGATTCGTGTGCAGACTCTGGTTTGTCTGGGCAAACTAATGGCCAACCTGGAGCCCTGGATGGTGTCCAATCAAATTCTGCCTGCACTTCCCAAAATCAATAGCAAAGAGCCGGGCATTCTGATGGCCTGTCTGGGAATATACAAAATTGCCAATGAAACTGACAAATTTGGCATTTCTACGGAGCAATGTGCAAAAAGTGTAGGACCTTTCCCCACAAATTTTACTAGAATCTGTCTTAATCCATGTATTTTTGTAGGTGTTGCCCTTCCTGATGAGTTCTTGTGTGGAGAACACCCTCAACTTGCAGCAGTTTGAACAATTCATGGCACTTTTGCATTTACTAATGAAAAAAGTGGAAACCGAGCAGAGGAAGAGATTGCAACAACTGAGTGCTAGTCAGGAGGAGTCCAGGTTAGTGCTGATGTCTTGGGGTACCCATTGGATTCTGGACCGGATTTTGTGAAAATTTAGTGGACTGGGATTCAGGTAGGTCAAAACACAGGGACTTGACCGAATCTACGTATTTAATAGCTGTAGAGTTACTTGCATAATATACGAGTAGTTTTAGAGTTATTATAGGTCATCATTCTTCTAAGGTAGGATTTAGGATTCCTAAGTCAGTTTTGCCTTTACGAAAACTGTGCGTTGCTAACTGTATAATCCCCTGTAAAATATACGAGAAATAATTCGGATTTATGATGTTGGAACCGGAGTCCGAAACCAAATTCCGGACGGACTAGTCCAAATTGTCAATTTGTTGCCGTTTTTATGATCTACCGTATTTATTCTATTTGAAGGCCAGTCTCTATTAGAAGACCAGCCTTTAGGGCCGAAACTAGGGGTAAACCACATTTAATTGAATTTTTAACACAAAGCCAAAAAAATGTAGAGGTTGAAAAATAGAAGGCCATAATTTGGATTTGTGGTTAGGGTTGGCACACAGTTAACTCCATTTTTTGAAATTTTTTGACCTGATTTCATGTTTTTATACACTTTTTGTCTAAAATTTTGATCGAAAGCGATCGAAAGCTTGCTACAGGATGTCCTGTACAGGACGTCTACAGGACGTCCTAGGACGGTGTGAAAATGTATTAGATTAGTTCAGAAAAATGTACGCATTTCAATGAAAATATTTTCGGTTTTTTTCGTGTAATTTCGGGTATTTTTACCTTTCAAAATTTTTCAAAAAATCGAGTTAACTGTGTGACAACCCTACTTGTGGTGTTGGAACCGGATTAGCATAGGGGTGTTCAGTAGTGGTTAGTGCCAGTTACTGCCTACTGCTATAAACACAAGCACAACCTCAGCAAATTTCCGGTTCAGTTAGGTCAAATTGGTCTTCTATTAGAATGAATACCGTAGATTATTTGTGGTCCTTATTGGTATTTCTAGCTTTAATGCTGCCTTTTTTAAATTTCGTTTAAAATTCTGGCGCTAAGAGCGAATACCGTATTTCCTCTAATAAGCGCCCTCCCCGAAATTCGGTATTTCTTAAATTGATTCTCCTTTTTTTATACCGGGTTTTTGTTTTCGAACGCCACATTTGTTATATACCAAAATGTAGCGCAGATTCCCAGCTACATTTTGGTATATAACATATGTGGCGTTCGAAAACAAAAACCCGGTATAAAAGGAGGAGAATCAATTTAAGAAATAGCGGATTTTGGGGAGGGCGCTTATTAGAGGAAATACGGTAACCCCCCCCCCCCCATCAAGAATCCGACCTTTTAAAAATTGCTGTAACTACCCTTGCAAACAACAAGTTTAGGCTTAGCCCTTAGTCTTGGGGTAGGCCAGCATACGGAAGTTATGACTGATAAAGTGTTTACGCATATTTTCAGGGGTCTGGGACATAAATTTGGCTACTTTTTAATTAAGTAAAAAATGTGAAAATCGTTGCGGGGGGGGGGGGGCGTATTCGCTACTAAGGTCGAAAATCTCAATTCGAGATGACACAATATACCGCTTCAAGTTCGTTTCCGCCTAGGTCCGACATTTTTTAGCCCAGTCTTTTAAATGTTTTTATCGCCATCTTTCGGACTAGACTGCCAAACAAGCTTCGGCAAAGAACTTCGAAAATAGGCGAGAAAGAACTTGAGAGGGAGCAGAGGAGGTAATTTATATCGAAATTTGACATTACCTAATTATGATACCTACGAATAGTACTTATGAATAATTATGATACCTACCCATGTTTTGCAATAACCACTTTGACGAGTCCCTATTTTCAGAAACATGAACAACTTCAATTTTGGCGCTGCCGGTGAGGGAACGCTCAATTTTGCTACCTCACTCACCAAGAATAAAACTGCTGCTCCAATTGACCCGGATCTCAAAGACTTGGCTGGTTTATTTGGTCCAGCTGCCACAATGGTCGACATGAATCCTTCTCAAAAACAGGTAATTTTCAACAAAAGAACTGTTTAACGATTTAACACTATTTTTTGAACAAATTGCAGGGCAGCCTGACTCTGGAAGACAAAAAGAGGTTAGCAGCTGAGCAAGACAGCAGTCTAGCTGGCATCAAGTCTAAAGCTTCAACTGAATCAGAGGCAATCACCACTAGCACCAGCAGTGCCAATCAGCCAATGAAGGATATGTGGGCATCATCACCCTTCTCGCCACCCATTGTACAGTCCAGTGCTATGGTAGCGACGGGAGGTATCTTTTTATATTTTCAGGACTGTCGGTTACTCAAAAACTTTCAAGTCCTATATCCAAAATTTTGAATACGACTAAAAAAATTTCCTGCAGGGCCAAAAAAATTCGGGTGGGACTTTAAATTCAGGTTAGATACCCGAATTTAGAATGAGGCTCAAAAATTTTGGGTGGTGCTATAAAATTCCAGTGAGATTCGAAAGTTTCGCGTCGTTTACCCAAATTTCGAGTGCTACTAGAAATTTCAGGTCGGATAACCGGATTTCGAGTATGACTCAAAATTTTCGAATCGGGCATCCGAAACCTGATGGTTTATGATTTTCGAGTCTAATTACCTAAAAACGGTAGGCTTACTCGATAACCCTAAAATTTTTGCTCAATCAATTCTCAACTTACTGCCATTTCAGCAGCAAGCACATCCAGCTCCAATTTCGAATTCCCAATGGTTAACCACAAGAAAAACGACTCCTTTGCTGCCACTGCAGATCTGTTTTCTCAGCCATCCAACAAAGCAAACTCCGCTCCAAAGTCCACCTTCGATTTTGCCCATTTTCCTCAACCGCCCACTGCTGCCAGCAATCCTGTTCAACGAGCTGTCAATAAACAGAGCAGTGGGATGGACTTGGACTCCCTGTTTGGTGGTTCTCCTGCCCTGATCCAAAAACCACCTTCCTCTACCAACCCTGTTCAAGCCAAGAATATGGGGAATAGTAAGGGTGGCTTGGACTTGTCGCAATTTGACAAGTTGATCAGTTTTCCGACCACCCAAAAGAATGAAGCAGCTCCAGCTGGAAATACCAATGGGCTCAAGGATCCGTTTGATGGACTATTGAATTAACGAAGAACTTCAAAAAAAACGGTGCGCAGCCTTTTAGCCCCTTTTCCGTCTTTTCAAACAGGCTCACACATTCCAATAAAATGTAAAAACTGATAATATCTTTTACGGAAATATACAGACTAGCATGAATTGGATTGACCCAGTGTAATTTAATTGGTTTAAATTAAGATACCTTTACATTTTAGATGTTTGCCTAGTCTTTAGTGTTAATTGAAATAAATTTACCAATTTTATTATGTTCGCCTTCTTTCCACTAGCTTGTAGCAGCAGAGCATAATTCCGTCTATCTGTTTATAAAAAATTCCCATTATAATTGTGTGCCATTTCACTTGCTTGGCTGATTTGAATCCATTGTTTTGGCTAGTTGATCACCAACAGACAGCAACGTTGTGAATGTTTGTTTATCGTAATGTTACTCATGTTTTGTTAAACACTTTATTTACGATGGAATAAAAATATTTTTTCTTAATTCTGCTTAAGCCTTTCTCAAAATTTTAGAAGTAAAAATTTTCGGGAATGTCCTAATTATGTTTGGCTTCACAAGCATTTAGCTAGAGAGAGCTTCCGAAAATGAGACATATTTCTTCTTAATTATTTTCGAGACAAACGGGACAGTTTGACGGTTACCATATTTCCTCTAATTGCCGCCCCGGGGCGGCAATTAGAGGCATGCAATTTTTTCAAACTTCAAGTGGTTCAAAACTCGTGTTTTCATTTACTGTTTGAGCTGTGTAAAAAGTGCCTGCGAATGATTTCAAAAATCTAACAGGCACTTTTTACACAGCTCAAACAGTAAATGAAAACACGAGTTTTGAACCACTTGAGGTTAGGGGGGTGGCGGGAATTAGAGGGGGGGGGGGCAATCAGAGGAAATACGGTAAGCCACTTTGACAGATGACAACTTTATTGAATGGGCACAATGGAGGTAATAAGTCGAACGTTGAAGTGTTTTCATCATTTTCTCGTTCTCTAAATAGATTTTATCTATTTTCAAACTATTAGTAAAAGGACACACAGCCGTGTACATTTTTGGCTCAAAAACTGTCGATTTCCGAGATTTTCGGACATTTTGCACGTTATTTTGAGTCAAAAATGTCGATTTTCGGTCATGGGACAAAAACACCGTTTTACCCCCCAAAGTCGAAAATAAACAAAAACTTTTATTTTAAGGCGTTTTATATGTCACTTTCAGGCTATTTAGGTCAAAATCGCATAGCAAAACAGCCCCGGACAAAGTGACACAGCCTGAAGCCCAGTACAGTCTACTCTCGATAAACTGGCACCCCTGGGGACCAGCCTGGGGTGCCAGTTTGTCGGGGGTGCCAGTTTAGTGGGATGTTACTTTGCCTAATTTCTCTGTCGGCCAGCCAAATAGGGCTTTTTCAAAGTGCCAGTTTTTCGAGGGTGCCAGTTTATTGGAGTGCCAGTTTAACGAGAGTAGACTGTACAATAAATCATAGCTTAATTGTCTCGGGCACAATATGCCATTTAAATTGACTTCATGGTTAAAAATTTTGTTTGCAGGCGTGTAATACAATATTTTTCAGACATGCTTCACGCAGGTATCGTGATGAAACTTTCGGTGACCCAAGTTGCCTACAGACTGTGATTTTTGAAGCTCAGATTTTATAAACATTATAACGGAATAGACGAAATATATCGATCCCGTCTTGTCAAACAGCCCTACCCAACAACCAGTGTTGGGAACTCGTACTCGTACTACGAGTACGAAGTACGAGCAGCTGAAAAACAGAGGTACGAGTACTAGTACGAACAGAAAAATAATGAGGTACGAGTACGAGTACGAAGTGAAAATTTAAGTACGAGTGCCATGTTTTTTTGTGGCTATTTTTGAGCAGAATTTTCTTATAAAAGCATGAGTTTTAAAATGAGAAAGGCGTTTTGGAAGCATAAATTTCCTATTTTCTCTTTAAATGTTCTGATTAATCTTCTGAATTAGTCTCTTTCATTGTATGGTCACGGTATTCCTCATTTCAAGGCACGCGAAGCGGCCGTTTCAAATCTATGCCTTTTCATGGTTTAGTCATAATGTGCCTTGTTCCAAGGGATGCGAAGCAGCTAGATTTTGGTCATGGTGTGTTATTCATTTTATGGTGTGTCAAATATCTACTCCTTTAAAAATCGCAATGCGAAGCGTTACTCAAGGCTTTAAAGGCTGGTACCAGGTAAATTTAGAAAAATAGTCCCTTATGGTAGTCGATTCCTCATTCGACAAAAATTATATAAAAATGTTACTTAAATTAAATAAAAATTTGTGAAAATATTTAAAGAGTACGGATTTTTTATTCAAGTATGAGTACAGCATGAGCTTTTCCTCAGGTACGAGTAAAGTACGAGTACGAGCCTTTTTCAGCTGGTACTACTAGTACGAGTACGACGAGATTTTGTAGCGTGGTACGATCACGGAATACGAGGTCAAAAAAATACATACGAAGTACGAGTACGAGGACTTCAGAAAATTCCCAACACTGCCAACAACGTAGTTCAACAACAACTTTATTTTCGGCGCCAAGACCACTTGACTATAGAATACAACAATTTAACAAGCGAAACGTATTGGAGAATCACTGGTGTTTTCTTAACCACCCTTCTTCTTGGAAACTCCAACAGTGCGACCCTTACGACCAGTAGTCTTAGTGTGCTGTCCACGAACGCGGAGACCCCAATAGTGACGCAAGCCTCGGTGCAGACGAATCTTCTTCATGCGCTCGAAGTCATCACGGTACTTGCTTTCCAGATTGGTGGACAAGACCTTGAAGAGGTAGGAAGATAGAAACCAATAAATCCAAACCAATTAAAGTGTGACCAACCTGCGAGTTCTTGCCATCCTTGATATCTTTCTGTCGATTGAAGAACCAGTCGGGAATCTTGAACTGAGCCGGATTGAGCATGATGTTCGTCAACTTGTCCATCCCTTCGTCTGATAGCTCTCCAGCACGCTTGTCGATGTTGATATCCGCTTTACGGCACACAGCGAAGGCGAAACGGCGACCGACTCCCTGCAAAATAGGCTTCAGGGATAAGAAAGGAATTGAAGTAATGACCAACCTTGATAGCAGTGAGCGCGTAAGGAACTTTGCGATTTCCATCGATGTTTGTATTCATCACACGGTGGATGTGTTGAAACTTCTCTGGCATAAACGACTTTCATTGAAGTTAGGAGATGGTGTATTAAGACACTGCGAAGTTCACGTACGAAGTTTTGAAAATTTTCGAACGAACGTTTGGTTCGAAGTTCGGGTTCGAAAATTTTGTGAACGAACGTTCGGCTCGAAGTCGAACGTTCGAAAAAATCTCGAATATTTCGAACAATGTTCGAAATCGAACGTTCGATTCGACAACCCTAGTAGCTGAGTAGGGTTGTCGAATCGAACGTTCGATTTCCAACATTGTTCGAAATGTTCGAGATTTTTCGATTGTTCGACTTCGAACGAACGTTCGTTCGAAAATTTTCGAACCCGAACTTCGAATCGAACGTTCGTTCGAAAATTTCAAACTCGAACTTCGAATCGAACGAACGTTCGAAAATTTCAAACTTCGAATCGAACCGAACGTTCGACCATTTCAAACTTCGAACGTTAGTCGAATCGAACGTTCGAAAATTTCAAACGTTTGACAACCCTATCAGCTACTTTGTTCAGCGACAAATATCGGCTAGCCGAAAATCTTTTTGCCAAATCTTGTTTTGCTGAATCTCGCTTTTGCTAAAACTCAATTTTGCAAGATCTCCGTATCCATTTTTTTAAAACTTAATGTTTTCCTGCTCAAAATTCAGAGCTTTAATTGTAAATTTCTTTATTCATCAAAACCCGAGAGCAATATTTATATACATATACAAACTCAATTGTCGTTACTTCAAGGGAACAGAAACAGATATGTGCAATTTTCTCCGTGATTTTTTGTGTGCTTTTGAATCAGTTTCTATGAACTGGTCAGTTAGGTTTGTCTGAAAGCACTAAAATTAGTAAAGCTCAAATGGTTTTTACTTTCAAACTGTTTTTTACCACCTCAAATTATTTTTTACCTCCTCAAATTTTAAAAACTTGTATTTATCTCAAAAAGTCTTAAATTTTTTCAAAATTTTTATAACAGCGTGTAGCGCCGGATCTCAGCTTTCTAACAAGCTAGCAACTGACTTACTGAATTTTTCAAAAATTGGAGAAAAAAGTCTTTGTACAGACCAAATTTTTGAACAACTTGTTGCATACAAAACCTTTTTCTCCAATTTTTTGAAATCTTAGAAAGTCAGTTGGTAGCTAGTTAGAAAGCTGAGATTCAGGGCTACATGCTGGTATAAAAAATTGTAAAAAATTAAATGAAAAGTCAAAGAAATACTTTAAAGAAATAATTTTAGGGGGTAAAAAATAAATTTGAGGGGGAAATACATACAGTCAATTAGTAAATATTTTCTTGTGCATTTACCCTTTGGTCACAGTGAGAGGTCGAAGTCGAAATAAAGTGCTGCCTAGAAATGGTCATTTTATTTGTCGAAGTGCAAATCTGATATAGGAGACCACCCATAATTAGTATATGGTTGAGGGGTGTTTCCTATATCAGAGTTGCACTTGGAAAAATAAAATGACGATTTCTAGGCAGCAATTTATTTCGACTTCGACCTCTCACTGTGACCAGCGGGTTAGTCCATGATAGACTCATAGCCCAAACTAAATGCATACTTTTTTGGATAGGATAAAATTCCTCACTGAAAATTAGTTTTTTTAGGGCCACAAAACTGCGATCTTTCCCTAATTTTCTTGTGTCGAGATTATGGCCTAGTCTTAGTCGTTCTCACCTCTATCCTGAAGTAACTTTATTAAGTTTTTTAGAAAAGCTAAAAACTATATTCTTTTGTCGACTTTAAAGTAAGGATCAGGAACCAGAATGCTTCGGGCCGGTATTTCTAAAAACAACGGAACTACCGGAACGCAACTTGTCCCCCATTTTCTTCTGTTGACTTGGCCCAGGTATCATTTTCATTCTACCTAAACGTACTTTCTTGTTTTTTTTTGGAAATTTATTTGGCGAATACACTAATCTAACATCTACAGGGTGGCCCGAATAACTTGCCACTGTACATAACTTTCAAATATCTTTTTCATACTATGTATGATTATATGATTGAGAAAATCTGGGTACTAATCTACTTTAGGAGTCCATAGTCGCTTTAGGCGTCCAAGATGAGTTTAGGCGTCCAGCGCAAAAATTGGGCGTCCACAGGACTCGAACAAAAAAATTTAGGCGTCCAAAAAATAAATTAGGCGTCCAATGAATGCGTCCAATGCGTCCAATAAATTAGGCGTCCATAGACAACTTTTCATATTCAACAAATTAAAGTATTATTTTTAGTTGGGCAATGTCATATCTACTTTGGGGCATTACATAATTGGTTTCTGCTCTGCTCGACTGTATGATAGGCTTCACTTGCCAGCACCTGCACCTGCTGCTCCTTTCAACGTTTATGAAAATAGCACTGAACAATAGTTTTATTTGTTCGATAATTCAAAGTTCAATGAATTATGTGAATATAACCTCATACTCTTAAAAGATAGAATTTCAACACAGTCTTGTTGACTGGGACCTACCGCGTAAAAAAACTCTAGTATGCATGCTTTTTACATGCATCCAGAGTCGCTTTCGAGTGATTTGTGTCTAAGGTATGTGGGTGTGCGCATCTCAACCAGGCGGGGCACGGGCCTTGATTTTTCCGGCCGGACCTCGTTTTCAAAAGCCCGGCCCGGACAGGGGTCAGGACCGCCCAGCCCGGCCCGGGCCGGCCCGGAAAAGCCCGGAAAAATTTTCTCATTCAAAATTTTAAAAAATTTTTTAAAAAATTCAAATTTTGACCAATATTTAAAATTTCAAGCTTTTTTAAAGATCTTTTCGCCTTAAAAATTATTTTGGCGCCTTCCTTACATTGTTTTACAAAAGTACTTTTCCTTTACTTTTTTCATTACTTTTGTTTGGGCTGAAAATCATTTTGACGCCAAAGTTGTATCTAAAAGCAATAAAAAAGGAGATAAACAAGGTTGAGAAACGGGTTTGTCAGCCTAAGGAAAAACTCATTCGCGGGTTGCAAAAATTTTGAATATAAATTATTTGTGTGATTTTATGATGGGTTTCACTAAATATTGTCCAATAATTTAGTGAAACCCATCATAAAATCACATAAATAATTTTATATCTAAAATCTTTTTGCAACCCATCATTGGGTTTTCATCAGGTTGACAAACCCATTTCTCAACCCCCCCCCCTAAGTGTCCCCCCCCCTTTAAAGAAAAATGGCAATGCGAAATTTGGGGCGCAATCCAACTTGAGCCATCTCTAAAAGGACTGCCCGAAACACCTACTAGGTACATTTTGCCATTTTTGGGTAGGGAGTTGATCAGAGGGAATACGGTAATCCCAGGGCTCGAAAACGTCCGTTATTTAAAGGGAGGGTGCATGTTGCGTGAGATTTTCGAACATTGTTTTTGTTTTATTAGCTGCATCCTTTATTGATAATGGCTCATCTGTTAATACATCCATTGGCCAATTTATCGCGCAGAATCAGAAAATGTTGTCAGAATCAAAATATATTTCGGAACATCTCACGAAAAACATAAAACTTGACCAAACAATTCATGCCGCATTTCCCTCACGTACCTCTTTAAAGGGGGGGGGGGGGCGATGGAATTTATATACGCATCGCCTAAGGTCACAGGTTCGACTACCACTGGCTGCAGACCTTATTTTTTTTCTCCTTTTATTTACAAGTTTAGTGTAATATGTAGCCAAGCTTCTGGGCTTTCATTTGAGCTATTATAGAGATGAAAAGTTGGTAAAAGTGTGGGCTAAAATATAAAAAATCCAATTCGGTGAAATCCTCAATAGGACTATGCCAGTACTTTTCGGTAGTATCCTGGAACTGGCGTTTTTCCTAATTTTAACTTACACACTCATTTGAAACCTGACACTCAAAATGTAGCCTACATTTTGAGTGTCAGGTTTCAAATGAGTGTGTAAGTTAAAATTAGGAAAAACGCCAGTTCCAGGATACTACCGAAAAGTACTGGCATAGTCCTATTGAGGATTTCACCGAATTGGATTTTTTATATTTTAGCCCACACTTTTACCAACTTTTCATCTCTATAATAGCTCAAATGAAAGCCCAGAAGCTTGGCTACATATTAACACTAAACTTGTAAATAAAAGGAGAAAAAAAATAAGGTCTGCAGCCAGTGGTAGTCGAACCTGTGACCTTAGGCGATGCGTATATAAATTCCATCGCCCCCCCCCCCCCCTTTAAAGAGGTACGTGAGGGAAATGCGGCATGAATTGTTTGGTCAAGTTTTATGTTTTTCGTGAGATGTTCCGAAATATATTTTGATTCTGACAACATTTTCTGATTCTGCGCGATAAATTGGCCAATGGATGTATTAACAGATGAGCCATTATCAATAAAGGATGCAGCTAATAAAACAAAAGAACAATGTTCGAAAATCTCACGCAACATGCACCCTCCCTTTAAATAACGGACGTTTTCGAGCCCTGGGATTACCGTATTCCCTCTGATCAACTCCCTACCCAAAAAATGGCAAAATGTACCTAGTAGGTGTTTCGGGCAGTCCTTTTAGAGATGGCTCAAGTTGGATTGCGCCCCCAAATTTCGCATTGCCATTTTTCTTTAAAGGGGGGGGGACACTTAGGGGGGGGGTTGAGAAATGGGTTTGTCAACCTGATGAAAAACCCAATGATGGGTTGCAAAAAGATTTTAGATATAAAATTATTTATGTGATTTTATGATGGGTTTCACTAAATTATTGGACAATATTTAGTGAAACCCATCATAAAATCACACAAATAATTTTATATTCAAAATTTTTGCAACCCGCGAATGAGTTTTTCCTTAGGCTGACAAACCCGTTTCTCAACCTTGTTTATCTCTTTTTTTATTGCTTTTAGATACAACTTTGGCGTCAAAATGATTTTCAGCCCAAACAAAAGTAATGAAAAAAGTAAAGGAAAAGTACTTTTGTAAAACAATGTAAGGAAGGCGCCAAAATAATTTTTTAAGGCGAAAAGATCTTTAAAAAAGCTTGAAATTTTAAATATTGGTCAAAAATTTGAATTTTTTAAAAAATTTTTTAAAATTTTGAATGAGAAAATTTTTCCGGGCTTTTCCGGGCCGGCCCGGGCCGGGCTGGGCCGGTCCTGACCCCTGTCCGGGCCGGGCTTTTGAAAACGAGGTCCGGGCCGGAAAAATCAAGGCCCGTGCCCCGCCCTGGTTGAGATGCGCACACCCACATACCTTAGACACAAATCACTCGAAAGCGACTCTGGATGCATGTAAAAAGCATGCATACTAGAGTTTTTTTACGCGGTAGGTCCCAGTCAACAAGACTGTGTTGAAATTCTATCTTTTAAGAGTATGAGGTTATATTCACATAATTCATTGAACTTTGAATTATCGAACAAATAAAACTATTGTTCAGTGCTATTTTCATAAACGTTGAAAGGAGCAGCAGGTGCAGGTGCTGGCAAGTGAAGCCTATCATACAGTCGAGCAGAGCAGAAACCAATTATGTAATGCCCCAAAGTAGATATGACATTGCCCAACTAAAAATAATACTTTAATTTGTTGAATATGAAAAGTTGTCTATGGACGCCTAATTTATTGGACGCATTGGACGCATTCATTGGACGCCTAATTTATTTTTTGGACGCCTAAATTTTTTTGTTCGAGTCCTGTGGACGCCCAATTTTTGCGCTGGACGCCTAAACTCATCTTGGACGCCTAAAGCGACTATGGACTCCTAAAGTAGATTAGTACCCAGATTTTCTCAATCATATAATCATACATAGTATGAAAAAGATATTTGAAAGTTATGTACAGTGGGCAAGTTATTCGGGCCACCCTGTAGATGTTAGATTAGTGTATTCGCCAAATAAATTTCCAAAAAAAAACAAGAAAGTACGTTTAGGTAGAATGAAAATGATACCTGGGCCAAGTCAACAGAAGAAAATGGGGACAAGTTGCGTTCCGGTAGTTCCGTTGTTTTTAGAAATACCGGCCCGAAGCATTCTGGTTCCTGATCCTTACTTTAAAGTCGACAAAAGAATATAGTTTTTAGCTTTTCTAAAAACTTAATAAAGTTACTTCAGGATAGAGGTGAGAACGACTAAGACTAGGCCATAATCTCGACACAAGAAAATTAGGGAAAGATCGCAGTTTTGTGGCCCTAAAAAAACTAATTTTCAGTGAGGAATTTTATCCTATCCAAAAAAAGTATGCATTTAGTTTGGGCTATGAGTCTATCATGGACTAACCCGCTGGTCACAGTGAGAGGTCGAAGTCGAAATAAATTGCTGCCTAGAAATCGTCATTTTATTTTTCCAAGTGCAACTCTGATATAGGAAACACCCTCAACCATATACTAATTATGGGTGGTCTCCTATATCAGATTTGCACTTCGACAAATAAAATGACCATTTCTAGGCAGCACTTTATTTCGACTTCGACCTCTCACTGTGACCAAAGGGTAAATGCACAAGAAAATATTTACTAATTGACTGTATGTATTTCCCCCTCAAATTTATTTTTTACCCCTAAAATTATTTCTTTAAAGTATTTCTTTGACTTTTTCATTTAATTTTTTTACAATTTTTTATACCAGCATGTAGCCCTGAATCTCAGCTTTCTAACTAGCTACCAACTGACTTTCTAAGATTTCAAAAAATTGGAGAAAAAGGTTTTTGTATGCAACAAGTTGTTCAAAAATTTGGTCTGTACAAAGACTTTTTTCTCCAATTTTTGAAAAATTCAGTAAGTCAGTTGCTAGCTTGTTAGAAAGCTGAGATCCGGCGCTACACGCTGTTATAAAAATTTTGAAAAAATTTAAGACTTTTTGAGATAAATACAAGTTTTTAAAATTTGAGGAGGTAAAAAATAATTTGAGGTGGTAAAAAACAGTTTGAAAGTAAAAACCATTTGAGCCTTTACTAATTTTAGTGCTTTCAGACAAACCTAACTGACCAGTTCATAGAAACTGATTCAAAAGCACACAAAAAATCACGGAGAAAATTGCACATATCTGTTTCTGTTCCCTTGAAGTAACGACAATTGAGTTTGTATATGTATATAAATATTGCTCTCGGGTTTTGATGAATAAAGAAATTTACAATTAAAGCTCTGAATTTTGAGCAGGAAAACATTAAGTTTTAAAAAAATGGATACGGGAGATCTTGCAAAATTGAGTTTTAGCAAAAGCGAGATTCAGCAAAACAAGATTTGGCAAAAAGATTTTCGGCTAGCCGATATTTGTCGCTGAACAAAGTAGCTGATAGGGTTGTCAAACGTTTGAAATTTTCGAACGTTCGATTCGACTAACGTTCGAAGTTTGAAATGGTCGAACGTTCGGTTCGATTCGAAGTTTGAAATTTTCGAACGTTCGGTTCGATTCGAAGTTCGAGTTTGAAATTTTCGAACGAACGTTCGATTCGAAGTTCGGGTTCGAAAATTTTCGAACGAACGTTCGGTTCGAAGTCGAACAATCGAAAAAATCTCGAACATTTCGAACAATGTTGGAAATCGAACGTTCGATTCGACAACCCTACTCAGCTACTAGGGTTGTCGAATCGAACGTTCGATTTCGAACATTGTTCGAAATATTCGAGATTTTTTCGAACGTTCGACTTCGAGCCGAACGTTCGTTCAAAAATTTTCGAACCCGAACTTCGAACCGAACGTTCGTTCGAAAATTTCAAACTTCGTACGTTCGAAAATTTCGAACGTGTGTTAACCAGGGTTTCCAATAATGACAGTGACAGTGACACTGACAGTGACAATGTCACATGTCACTGTCATTATTGGAAACCCTGGTGTTAACCCTAGTTTTCGGCAACTTGAGGGGACCCAGTCTTCTTAACTTCTCAGGGAATCTGCAAAAAGGGGCACTATGTTATGTAATTTCAGAGTACTTTACAGGAATCTGCAGAAAAATCTCTCATTGAAGTCATTGAAAAAAAAATACTTCTAAAGGTTCCATGGTTAGGTGAATATTTGAGTCAAAATCTTACGCAAAAAGCTCAAAAAGCAAATGTTCAAATTTCGTTTTGAAATTCGATAAGTACGAATTCTTATTAAATATTCTTTGATTCCTCATTAAATATTCTTTTTTGAATTTTCGGAAAATGCCGAAAGGTGAATGCAAGGCATAATTTCTTTGACTTGATTAACCTCATTCTGAAATTTGGATTCTAGGTTCATTGATTGAGTTATTCAATAAGCTTTTGCCACTTCTCCTAATGGGATGCCCCCAATGGGCCGTGTCCGTGTCCGTATCCGTGTCCGTAAACGCGGGGCGTGAAACGGTCCGTGTATTTCCACCCAATCGGCCGTATCCGTGTCCGTAAAACGGGCCGCAAACACGGACGATTTTACGGACTACGACACGGGTGATTTTTTGTTGGTACTGTTTTTTTCGTTTGTACGATTGTTTTTTATTTATTGTCCCTGGCTACCCTTAATTATTATTTTTTATCAGGCCCAACATGGATATCAAAACAGGAAAGAAGATTCTCAATGATGACCTGATTGCTGTCATCCAAGGACATCCATACATCTACGACAAGTCGATGGACAAATATAAGACGCACGACAAGACTCAAATGTGGAAGGAAATTGCACATGTTGCTGGATTTCCCGGTTCGTCTTTAAAATGTGTTTGCTAATTGATGTACTCATTATCGTTTGCTAAACTATAGATGGAAAAGGAGCCCAAATTCGATGGAATAGCTTGCGCGATCAGTACACTAGAGAGCGAAAGAAGAGACCTAAAAGTGGAGACGGAGCAGAAGGCTGGGCATCTCAATGGCCGCACTTCACAGCTATGAAATTTATGGATAAGCATCTCGAGGAACGTAAAAAGTTAGTACCGCCTGATTGTTTTTTTGGTCTTATTACTTATACTATTGATGGTTTCAGTCGTGCCAATACCTTGGACGATGCGTTTAAAGGGGATATCGAAGATGGCGAAGTCGAGGAAGATCCAAATGGCGGATTCTCCTCGGCACTATTGAATCTGGACCTGAAATGGCGGACTGCATCACCAAAGCAATTGCGGCTCTTCACAACTACTGCCTAGATGAATGCTCCATTGACCCGCTGAGGCTAGCCGATGAAAAGACCAGTCAAATGGAATGTGGAGAAGACTGGTGCCTGAAGCAGTTTGTCAGCCGGTGCAACCTCGTCAAATCACTAGATCCGGGATCGAGGCAATTTGCGTGCGTAACAAACTAGTGAATTTCGTTAATGGAGTTGGCGCTGTAGAATGGCAAGAAAGGATGTTGTAGAATAGTAGGAAAAAATGTTCTCTTGCTGAATGTCAATTAGTGAATAAATTTTGGTAGGCTGTATTGATGTTGTTCCGGCTCGTATCGAATCGTATTATAATAACGAATTTCCTTTTACTCATCTTTATCAGATTTCGGAAATTGACAGGATTAACTTAGGTTTTGAAATTAGTGCACAAATAATTTGTCCAACGAATGTTCATTGAAGAAAGTACTAACCAATCAGATGAGCATAAAACTAGTTTTCGTTGTTTTTGTGAGTGGCTAGGTACTGTTTCTCGCATTAGTTACACTTTTTGCTGCCTTTGGTCAAATTCTCAAAAAAAATTTTTTGCAAAAATCCGTATTCTACACGGACCGTACGAAAAACACGGTCCGTGTCGAAAAAGTATCAACTCTGCATTTCATATTTTCACAAAAAAATTTCCGATGTTATTTTACAGGAACGCTGCTCATGAATTTGGGCGTTCGATTAAACTGAAAGCGGTATGCAAAAAAAATAATTTACCTGCTAACTAAAAAATCGGCGCAAAAAATTTGACGGACCGTATCACGGTCCGTTACACGGACACGGATACGGCCCATTGTGTGGAAATCCACGGACCGTTTCACGGCCCGACTTTACGGCCCGTTTTACGGACACGGATACGGCTCATTGTGCATGAAAATACGGTCCGTGTCACGGACGCGGACACGGACACGGATGCATTGGGGGCATCCCATAAGAAATTCTGATGCTTATTTTTCTGCATTCGGGATACAGAGCTTGTGTCCGGAATTAATTGACTCTATCAACCAATTTGTAACACAATACACGTCTTTTGTAAGCTAGTGATGTGTAATGAAACCATTTTTGTTCGATGGCGAGCACTCAAAATGATTAATCATTTTACGTCTAAATTTTGGCTGTACACCGAAATATGAGCGCTATTTGGTAAGAGGTCGTTTTGGCAAGAAGTCGTTTTGGTAAGAAAATTTTCAGCGAGAATTGTTTCGGTAAGAGATTTTTAGTAAGAAATTTTTTGGTGACATCACGAAAAACGATATTTGGTGAGAGATTTTTTAATAGGCGGTTATTTCGGTAAGTAATTTTTTGGTAACAGCACGAAAATTTTCTTACCAAAACGACTTCTTACCAAAACGACCTCTTACCAAATGGCGCTTATATATCGATGTACAATTTTCATGAATGTCTTCTTTTTGCTGTGTACTCGCAGTGTCTTTTCTTTGCAATACACCATCTCCTAACTTCAGCTATCGAAATGTCGCTCGTTATGCCAGAGAAGTTTCAACACATCCACCGTGTGATGAATACAAACATCGATGGAAATCGCAAAGTTCCTTACGCGCTCACTGCTATCAAGGTTGGTCATTACTTCAATTCCTTTCTTATCCCTGAAGCCTATTTTGCAGGGAGTCGGTCGCCGTTTCGCCTTCGCTGTGTGCCGTAAAGCGGATATCAACATCGACAAGCGTGCTGGAGAGCTATCAGACGAAGGGATGGACAAGTTGACGAACATCATGCTCAATCCGGCTCAGTTCAAGATTCCCGACTGGTTCTTCAATCGACAGAAAGATATCAAGGATGGCAAGAACTCGCAGGTTGGTCACACTTTAATTGGTTTGGATTTATTGGTTTCTATCTTCCTACCTCTTCAAGGTCTTGTCCACCAATCTGGAAAGCAAGTACCGTGATGACTTCGAGCGCATGAAGAAGATTCGTCTGCACCGAGGCTTGCGTCACTATTGGGGTCTCCGCGTTCGTGGACAGCACACTAAGACTACTGGTCGTAAGGGTCGCACTGTTGGAGTTTCCAAGAAGAAGGGTGGTTAAGAAAACACCAGTGATTCTCCAATACGTTTCGCTTGTTAAATTGTTGTATTCTATAGTCAAGTGGTCTTGGCGCCGAAAATAAAGTTGTTGTTGAACTACGTTGTTGGCAGTGTTGGGAATTTTCTGAAGTCCTCGTACTCGTACTTCGTATGTATTTTTTTGACCTCGTATTCCGTGATCGTACCACGCTACAAAATCTCGTCGTACTCGTACTAGTAGTACCAGCTGAAAAAGGCTCGTACTCGTACTTTACTCGTACCTGAGGAAAAGCTCATGCTGTACTCATACTTGAATAAAAAATCCGTACTCTTTAAATATTTTCACAAATTTTTATTTAATTTAAGTAACATTTTTATATAATTTTTGTCGAATGAGGAATCGACTACCATAAGGGACTATTTTTCTAAATTTACCTGGTACCAGCCTTTAAAGCCTTGAGTAACGCTTCGCATTGCGATTTTTAAAGGAGTAGATATTTGACACACCATAAAATGAATAACACACCATGACCAAAATCTAGCTGCTTCGCATCCCTTGGAACAAGGCACATTATGACTAAACCATGAAAAGGCATAGATTTGAAACGGCCGCTTCGCGTGCCTTGAAATGAGGAATACCGTGACCATACAATGAAAGAGACTAATTCAGAAGATTAATCAGAACATTTAAAGAGAAAATAGGAAATTTATGCTTCCAAAACGCCTTTCTCATTTTAAAACTCATGCTTTTATAAGAAAATTCTGCTCAAAAATAGCCACAAAAAAACATGGCACTCGTACTTAAATTTTCACTTCGTACTCGTACTCGTACCTCATTATTTTTTCTGTTCGTACTAGTACTCGTACCTCTGTTTTTCAGCTGCTCGTACTTCGTACTCGTAGTACGAGTACGAGTTCCCAACACTGGTTGTTGGGTAGGGCTGTTTGACAAGACGGGATCGATATATTTCGTCTATTCCGTTATAATGTTTATAAAATCTGAGCTTCAAAAATCACAGTCTGTAGGCAACTTGGGTCACCGAAAGTTTCATCACGATACCTGCGTGAAGCATGTCTGAAAAATTATTGTATTACACGCCTGCAAACAAAATTTTTAACCATGAAGTCAATTTAAATGGCATATTGTGCCCGAGACAATTAAGCTATGATTTATTGTACAGTCTACTCTCGTTAAACTGGCACTCCAATAAACTGGCACCCTCGAAAAACTGGCACTTTGAAAAAGCCCTATTTGGCTGGCCGACAGAGAAATTAGGCAAAGTAACATCCCACTAAACTGGCACCCCCGACAAACTGGCACCCCAGGCTGGTCCCCAGGGGTGCCAGTTTATCGAGAGTAGACTGTACTGGGCTTCAGGCTGTGTCACTTTGTCCGGGGCTGTTTTGCTATGCGATTTTGACCTAAATAGCCTGAAAGTGACATATAAAACGCCTTAAAATAAAAGTTTTTGTTTATTTTCGACTTTGGGGGGTAAAACGGTGTTTTTGTCCCATGACCGAAAATCGACATTTTTGACTCAAAATAACGTGCAAAATGTCCGAAAATCTCGGAAATCGACAGTTTTTGAGCCAAAAATGTACACGGCTGTGTGTCCTTTTACTAATAGTTTGAAAATAGATAAAATCTATTTAGAGAACGAGAAAATGATGAAAACACTTCAACGTTCGACTTATTACCTCCATTGTGCCCATTCAATAAAGTTGTCATCTGTCAAAGTGGCTTACCGTATTTCCTCTGATTGCCCCCCCCCCCCTCTAATTCCCGCCACCCCCCTAACCTCAAGTGGTTCAAAACTCGTGTTTTCATTTACTGTTTGAGCTGTGTAAAAAGTGCCTGTTAGATTTTTGAAATCATTCGCAGGCACTTTTTACACAGCTCAAACAGTAAATGAAAACACGAGTTTTGAACCACTTGAAGTTTGAAAAAATTGCATGCCTCTAATTGCCGCCCCGGGGCGGCAATTAGAGGAAATATGGTAACCGTCAAACTGTCCCGTTTGTCTCGAAAATAATTAAGAAGAAATATGTCTCATTTTCGGAAGCTCTCTCTAGCTAAATGCTTGTGAAGCCAAACATAATTAGGACATTCCCGAAAATTTTTACTTCTAAAATTTTGAGAAAGGCTTAAGCAGAATTAAGAAAAAATATTTTTTATTCCATCGTAAATAAAGTGTTTAACAAAACATGAGTAACATTACGATAAACAAACATTCACAACGTTGCTGTCTGTTGGTGATCAACTAGCCAAAACAATGGATTCAAATCAGCCAAGCAAGTGAAATGGCACACAATTATAATGGGAATTTTTTTATAAACAGATAGACGGAATTATGCTCTGCTGCTACAAGCTAGTGGAAAGAAGGCGAACATAATAAAATTGGTAAATTTATTTCAATTAACACTAAAGACTAGGCAAACATCTAAAATGTAAAGGTATCTTAATTTAAACCAATTAAATTACACTGGGTCAATCCAATTCATGCTAGTCTGTATATTTCCGTAAAAGATATTATCAGTTTTTACATTTTATTGGAATGTGTGAGCCTGTTTGAAAAGACGGAAAAGGGGCTAAAAGGCTGCGCACCGTTTTTTTTTGAAGTTCTTCGTTAATTCAATAGTCCATCAAACGGATCCTTGAGCCCATTGGTATTTCCAGCTGGAGCTGCTTCATTCTTTTGGGTGGTCGGAAAACTGATCAACTTGTCAAATTGCGACAAGTCCAAGCCACCCTTACTATTCCCCATATTCTTGGCTTGAACAGGGTTGGTAGAGGAAGGTGGTTTTTGGATCAGGGCAGGAGAACCACCAAACAGGGAGTCCAAGTCCATCCCACTGCTCTGTTTATTGACAGCTCGTTGAACAGGATTGCTGGCAGCAGTGGGCGGTTGAGGAAAATGGGCAAAATCGAAGGTGGACTTTGGAGCGGAGTTTGCTTTGTTGGATGGCTGAGAAAACAGATCTGCAGTGGCAGCAAAGGAGTCGTTTTTCTTGTGGTTAACCATTGGGAATTCGAAATTGGAGCTGGATGTGCTTGCTGCTGAAATGGCAGTAAGTTGAGAATTGATTGAGCAAAAATTTTAGGGTTATCGAGTAAGCCTACCGTTTTTAGGTAATTAGACTCGAAAATCATAAACCATCAGGTTTCGGATGCCCGATTCGAAAATTTTGAGTCATACTCGAAATCCGGTTATCCGACCTGAAATTTCTAGTAGCACTCGAAATTTGGGTAAACGACGCGAAACTTTCGAATCTCACTGGAATTTTATAGCACCACCCAAAATTTTTGAGCCTCATTCTAAATTCGGGTATCTAACCTGAATTTAAAGTCCCACCCGAATTTTTTTGGCCCTGCAGGAAATTTTTTTAGTCGTATTCAAATTTTGGATATAGGACTTGAAAGTTTTTGAGTAACCGACAGTCCTGAAAATATAAAAAGATACCTCCCGTCGCTACCATAGCACTGGACTGTACAATGGGTGGCGAGAAGGGTGATGATGCCCACATATCCTTCATTGGCTGATTGGCACTGCTGGTGCTAGTGGTGATTGCCTCTGATTCAGTTGAAGCTTTAGACTTGATGCCAGCTAGACTGCTGTCTTGCTCAGCTGCTAACCTCTTTTTGTCTTCCAGAGTCAGGCTGCCCTGCAATTTGTTCAAAAAATAGTGTTAAATCGTTAAACAGTTCTTTTGTTGAAAATTACCTGTTTTTGAGAAGGATTCATGTCGACCATTGTGGCAGCTGGACCAAATAAACCAGCCAAGTCTTTGAGATCCGGGTCAATTGGAGCAGCAGTTTTATTCTTGGTGAGTGAGGTAGCAAAATTGAGCGTTCCCTCACCGGCAGCGCCAAAATTGAAGTTGTTCATGTTTCTGAAAATAGGGACTCGTCAAAGTGGTTATTGCAAAACATGGGTAGGTATCATAATTATTCATAAGTACTATTCGTAGGTATCATAATTAGGTAATGTCAAATTTCGATATAAATTACCTCCTCTGCTCCCTCTCAAGTTCTTTCTCGCCTATTTTCGAAGTTCTTTGCCGAAGCTTGTTTGGCAGTCTAGTCCGAAAGATGGCGATAAAAACATTTAAAAGACTGGGCTAAAAAATGTCGGACCTAGGCGGAAACGAACTTGAAGCGGTATATTGTGTCATCTCGAATTGAGATTTTCGACCTTAGTAGCGAATACGCCCCCCCCCCCCCCGCAACGATTTTCACATTTTTTACTTAATTAAAAAGTAGCCAAATTTATGTCCCAGACCCCTGAAAATATGCGTAAACACTTTATCAGTCATAACTTCCGTATGCTGGCCTACCCCAAGACTAAGGGCTAAGCCTAAACTTGTTGTTTGCAAGGGTAGTTACAGCAATTTTTAAAAGGTCGGATTCTTGATGGGGGGGGGGGGGTTACCGTATTTCCTCTAATAAGCGCCCTCCCAAAATCCGCTATTTCTTAAATTGATTCTCCTCCTTTTATACCGGGTTTTTGTTTTCGAACGCCACATATGTTATATACCAAAATGTAGCTGGGAATCTGCGCTACATTTTGGTATATAACAAATGTGGCGTTCGAAAACAAAAACCCGGTATAAAAAAAGGAGAATCAATTTAAGAAATACCGAATTTCGGGGAGGGCGCTTATTAGAGGAAATACGGTATTCGCTCTTAGCGCCAGAATTTTAAACGAAATTTAAAAAAGGCAGCATTAAAGCTAGAAATACCAATAAGGACCACAAATAATCTACGGTATTCATTCTAATAGAAGACCAATTTGACCTAACTGAACCGGAAATTTGCTGAGGTTGTGCTTGTGTTTATAGCAGTAGGCAGTAACTGGCACTAACCACTACTGAACACCCCTATGCTAATCCGGTTCCAACACCACAAGTAGGGTTGTCACACAGTTAACTCGATTTTTTGAAAAATTTTGAAAGGTAAAAATACCCGAAATTACACGAAAAAAACCGAAAATATTTTCATTGAAATGCGTACATTTTTCTGAACTAATCTAATACATTTTCACACCGTCCTAGGACGTCCTGTAGACGTCCTGTACAGGACATCCTGTAGCAAGCTTTCGATCGCTTTCGATCAAAATTTTAGACAAAAAGTGTATAAAAACATGAAATCAGGTCAAAAAATTTCAAAAAATGGAGTTAACTGTGTGCCAACCCTAACCACAAATCCAAATTATGGCCTTCTATTTTTCAACCTCTACATTTTTTTGGCTTTGTGTTAAAAATTCAATTAAATGTGGTTTACCCCTAGTTTCGGCCCTAAAGGCTGGTCTTCTAATAGAGACTGGCCTTCAAATAGAATAAATACGGTAGATCATAAAAACGGCAACAAATTGACAATTTGGACTAGTCCGTCCGGAATTTGGTTTCGGACTCCGGTTCCAACATCATAAATCCGAATTATTTCTCGTATATTTTACAGGGGATTATACAGTTAGCAACGCACAGTTTTCGTAAAGGCAAAACTGACTTAGGAATCCTAAATCCTACCTTAGAAGAATGATGACCTATAATAACTCTAAAACTACTCGTATATTATGCAAGTAACTCTACAGCTATTAAATACGTAGATTCGGTCAAGTCCCTGTGTTTTGACCTACCTGAATCCCAGTCCACTAAATTTTCACAAAATCCGGTCCAGAATCCAATGGGTACCCCAAGACATCAGCACTAACCTGGACTCCTCCTGACTAGCACTCAGTTGTTGCAATCTCTTCCTCTGCTCGGTTTCCACTTTTTTCATTAGTAAATGCAAAAGTGCCATGAATTGTTCAAACTGCTGCAAGTTGAGGGTGTTCTCCACACAAGAACTCATCAGGAAGGGCAACACCTACAAAAATACATGGATTAAGACAGATTCTAGTAAAATTTGTGGGGAAAGGTCCTACACTTTTTGCACATTGCTCCGTAGAAATGCCAAATTTGTCAGTTTCATTGGCAATTTTGTATATTCCCAGACAGGCCATCAGAATGCCCGGCTCTTTGCTATTGATTTTGGGAAGTGCAGGCAGAATTTGATTGGACACCATCCAGGGCTCCAGGTTGGCCATTAGTTTGCCCAGACAAACCAGAGTCTGCACACGAATCTGCAAGTGCGAAAGGTCAGTGGGATAAAAATAGATTTGTGCTGCAGAAATGAGCAAGGTGTTGAATTACTGCGTGCTACAGCCAGATAGATAAATAAATAAAAGAAGAATTTTGATTGATTTGGATGAAGGATTGTGGACAAGACATAAGCCACTTGACCAGCACTTCAAAGCGCGAAATAGACAAGAGATTATTTTGTGGTTGCAGAATAATTAGCAGCTGTTCTTAGGAATGATTGGTGGAAAAAGAGACTTCAAAGTGCCAGTAATTCAGCAGCCATAGGACGTTTTGTGTTACAGTAACTTTTTGACCTCAAAGAGCCATGGCCACGTGTTTCGGATTGTCCTCCGCCAATTCAAAAATTTGCGCATAATCATTGAACTTGAGTACGGATTTTTCAGCTTGATTTCTAACAAAACAAGGCCCAGAATTTAATCATGGTTTTATTGAAAAACAAGTTAAAAAATCCGTACAGAAGTTCAATAATGAGGGAACTTTTTTGATTGGCGGGGGACAACCGTTGTCGGAGATGGCAATGGCCCTTTAAAGGGCCTGACCTCTTCCTACTCGGTGGTCCCCGCCAATTCAAAAATTTTCCCTTGATCATTGGACTTCTGTACGGATTTTTCCGCCACGTTTCTAACAAAACTAGGCCTGAAATCAAATTTTAGGCTTAGTTTTGTTAGAAAACTAGCGGAAAAATCCGTACAGAAGTCCAATGATCAAGGGAAAATTTTTGAATTGGCGGGGACCACCGAGTACAAAGAGGTCAGGCCCTTTAAAGGGGGGGGGGGGGTGGAAGGCCATTTAGGTTTGAAAAAGTGGCCTCCAATGCGCAGTGCGTAAGTGCTCGCGTTTTTTTGGCCCAAAATGGTGTTTTTTGGTGTTGCAGGTTCAATCCCACGTCGTGGCACACTATTTTTTTGGCTTGTTTGATCATTTCTAGAGGTAATTTGGGTCGCTGATTCCGAATCTGGCGTCAAAAAAAAATCTAATTACCTCTACACTGGCCAACCAAGCCAAAAAAATAGTGTGCCACTACGTGGGATTGAACCTGAAACACCAAAAAAACACCATTTTGGGCCAAAAAAACGCGAGCACTTACGCACAGCGCCGGGGAGGAGTAAAATGGGCCATTTCAAATTGGGCCAATTCAATTAGGGCCATTTCCAAATTGGGCCAATTTCAAATTGGGTCAATTCAAATTGCGCCAACTTATTTGCAATTTTTTAACTGTTGTTTGATTCATGGTTCGCAAAAACAGCAAATTTGCTGTAATGCATTAAAAATAATTGGCGTTGTGTGTTTATTGAAAAAAGCAAAATTGCAGCAAAAATTTTGCTGCATTTCAGCAAAATTTCGCTGCATTTCTTCGTCTCCCACATATTACGCGTTTTGCATTTTTTCAACTATATTTATTTGGGTTTTTTCTGTCTCGAGTCAAATAATGTATGAACCACCAGTATAAGAGGAATACCTAGGCTTCATGCGGCCCGTAAAAGTCACTCTTGAAGTTGAGGAAGGTTTTCCTCGAAGAGATCGAGACTTCTTCTGTTCTCATTCAGCTTTCCTTGCTTCTGCTTAAGCTGCTGCTGCATTTGTCGTCTTTGATTGTCGGAGTTTTTTGATGCACTTAACTTGCGTTTGACGCCCAGTATAAACCATGTTGATGTCCCTGAACACGAAAAATTTAATCAAAATTTCACCACGGTCAAAATCTCAAAACCACGTACTTTTTTGTACACCCTATATACCAAAATGTAGCCCACAATCTGAACTGCAAGATCCTAGTTGGATTTTGTCAAAACTGGTAACTCATGTCTTCTGTAGTATGTGCAGTCTCATGTGTAATTCGTCTACGATGTTTAATATATCTTGCTCTATGTTCGAAGTCACATGAGATTAGTTGAATTTTATCTTGGGAATTCATCGATTCTATTTTGAGCGAGACTTTTGTCTAATTTATTGGGGATTAATTGGCTTGCCTTCATGGTTGGCTCTCATGTGTTTGATTTTGACCTTTTGTGAACCGTGTTCCCAAGAATCTCAACAAAGAAAATAAATCTTGCTGCAAACTTCCAGCATCAAACAAAACGAATTCTTAATTAATCAATGCCATATGAAAAAAGTCGCTTTTATAAATCCTTACACGGAAAATGGTTTTGCTCATTATCGCTTCTTGATCAGTCTAAAAGACGCTTTTACAAGTCTGACCACAATGATAAAGACAAATGCTTTTGTAAATCATGCACAGCAAAAATATTCTGTATGGATCTCAGCACACACGTCGAAAAAGACTGGAAAATAGAGTAATACTGTAAGTCTCTGAAAGGAGTCAATAGCTCACGGCTCATGTTTCGGTCGCACGGCCCATTTTTTAACTTTTCGCGCCTGTTTCAATTTTCTCTTTTTGTTTGTCAATAAAAATTTATGTTTTTGTCGTTTGTGTTCTGTGTCGTGTGTAGTATGTGTGTATCTTACAAGATATTTGCTCATTTTCGGATTAAAGGAAATTGATTAATTATGTCTCGAGAATATGTTTGAATTTAATCTTTTTTAGAGTCTTCTTCAGGGAGTGTTTGTTGTATTCTCATTAACGCTTCTTGAGCATCTGGAGCAGTTGAAAAGACGCTTTTACGAGTCTCACCTCAGAAAAAAAAAAATAAATTATGCACAACATGAACACGCCTTTATCAAGTTAACAGGTAGATTAGTTCTGTGAGTTTTGGAAAGGACTTCATAGCTTATGACTCATGTTTCAGTTATGTGTGTTTATGAATCACGCTTGCCCTTTTTTTCTTTTTCAGTAATAAATTGCCGAAAAAAGCAAAAAAAGGGCAATAATTCAGATTTTAGGGGCATCAATTTAATTTGATCCTTTGAAAACACTTCAGCAAGGAAAAAAGAAGCAGTAGAAGAAGAGATGTTACTTCTATTCAGCTGAAGATTGGATTCGGAAAAGATCGGTTTAAAGGGCAATCAACGTGCAGTAGCCGAGTCAATTCTTCACGCTGTATGTGTGTTTACTTCGATATATTAGCTTCCATTTAGAATTATTGATCTGTGTTTAGTTATGTTGAAAGGAAGCCAAGGTGCTGGAGAATTAAGTTTGATCGCAGCGTTAGCCAAGGCAACAAGCAACGAATCGGTGCGATTAAATTTATCAGAACAGACGGTACTTTACCCATGTCATTTTTACCTTTCTATTGTATTTATACAGGGCTTATGTGACCTCTTTGGTTCTGATGTACCAGTGGTTTCATGTGATGATAAGACTTCTTTTGCTTGCAAAGACGGCCTCACACTAACCAGTTCTCGAAGGGATGAATTCTTGCTTTGATTTCCGGAAGAACTTGTTCGTATCTCAGCTCAACGGGACTTTCGATATTGAGCATCCCAAATGTCGTTTCTTTGTAAATACAGTTGCGGACAATTGATAGCGGACGGCACGTTTATTATTAGACTTACTGTTTTTTCGCGAAAATTTTAAATGCTTTTAAAAATCGCGATAGGCAGTTTCGTAGAGCACTTAAAGGGCTACAATTATAGCCTACTACTTGTTATAAATATCAATTTTGAAAAATATCAATATCGATTTTGCGCGATTGCTTGAGGCGGTTTGGAAACCCCCTCGTTTTTTCTCCTGACAATTGATAGCGGACGACTTTTTTTTCAAGCTGATTGATTTTAATTTTTATATATTGTAAACTTTTAATGACTATTTTAAGCCCTGTTCCTCAGCTACAATTTAGTATATCAAACTTTTTTTTTGAATTATTATACGAAAAGTTATGACCATAAAAATAAAAGTGTCCATTTCTAGTCAAAATCAAATAAAATGTAAGGAAAATGGTTGTTTGACCACATAATTAAAAGGTTTTCTCAAAATTTTAAAAATCGAAATTTACGCCCTTTTGCATTTTTTGAAAGCTCTATGATTTCTCTACAAAATGACATTTTGATCGTTATCGTAAAATCACTCTGCACTGAGATGCGCATAGGTTGAAGTTTAAAACCCTGAAAAACTGCCGTTTTGCCTTATTTTAAGCCATTTTCAGGGTTTTAAACTTCAACCTATGCGCATCTCAGTGCAGAGTGATTTTACGATAACGATCAAAATGTCATTATGTAGAGAAATCATAGAGCTTTCAAAAATGCATAAGGACGTGAATTTTGATTTTAAAATTTGGAGAAAAGCTCTTAATTATGTGGTCAAACAACCATTTTCCTTACATTTTATTTGAATTTGACTAGAAATCGACACTTTTATTTCTATGGTCATAATTTTTCGTATAATAATTCAAAAAAAAAGTTTGATATACCAATTGTAGCTGAGGAACAGGGCTTACAAATAGTCATCAAAAGTTGACAATACACAAAAAAATAAAATTAATTAGCTTAAAAAAAGAAATCGTTCTCTATCAATTGTCGGGCCAAATATTTGCCTACATTTTTAGGCGTAAGAAAAACTTTAAAAATTAGTGGGGCATTGAAAAATTTTATACACCAGTTTTGTAGCGCTTGAATTACTCTACAAAACTGTGTTTAAGGTTGGCATGAGTCTCTTATTTCCAGTCGAAACAACACACAATTCAAAAAAAATTGTTGTCGTTTTCTATCAATTGTCCGCAACTGTAGCTAACTTTTAAAGTTGCCTATATGTCGTAAATATAAAAAGTAATACGAATAGTACAGAAAAAGAACTAGAAAAGAATATCTGATTTTTCAAGTAAAGTAAAGCCGAAAGATTTGCAAATGTTTAGATTTTTTTTGTTATAAAGTTTGGTATTAAACAAAAACTCCCGTCTTCTTCTTTCTGATAAAAAAAAATCTGGCTGATGTGTTCATAAAAGTTGAAAAATACAGCCATTTGAAAATCCAAAAATACTTGCTACATCCTGTATTGCAAATTTTTTTCTCATTAACTATGTAAAAATTTGGACATCGTTGCATCGTCATAATGAAAAACATATTTTTGAAGCGCTGGAGGGCGGGTGGTTTATTCAACAGACGGAAAATTCAAAAAGCGGATAATTCAACAGTGGATAATTCAACAGCCGGGTTATTTAAAACCAGAAAACTCAACAGCGGACAATTTAAAGGGGGATGGGGAACTTTATATACTCATCGCCTTAGGTCACAGGTTCGACTACCACTGACTGCAGACCTTATTTTTTTTTCTCCTTTTATTTACAAGTTTAGTGTCAAAATGTAGCCAAGCTTCTGTAATTTTATTTGAGCTATCATACAGATGAAAATTTGGTATAAAGTTAGGGCTAAATATAAAAAATCCAATTCGATGAAATCCTCGCGCTAGTAGCAAATACCCCCCCCCTCCAATCATCCGACCTTTAAAATTGCTGTAACTACCCTTGCAAACAACAAGTTTAGGCTTAGCCCTTAGGCTTGGGGTAGGCCAGCGTACGGAAGTTGTGACTAATGAAGAGTTTGCGCACATTTTCCGGGGTCTGGGACATATATTTGGGTACTTTTTACTAAAGTAAAAAAGTGAAAATCGTCGGGGGGGGGTGTGGTTATTCGCTATTAGCGTCAAATCCTCAATAGCACTATACCAGTACTTTTGGGTAGTATCCTGTAACTGACGTTTTTCCCCATTTTTATTTACATACTTATTTGCAACCTTACACTCATTATGTAGCCCTGCTTCTTGCCGTCATTTTCGGCATAAGGTTGTAAAAAATGATGTAGATTGAAATCGCAAAAAATCTCAGTTCTTAGTACGCATCATTTTGGCTAGTTTCCTTTGATTTAGGTAGTCATTTCCAAAAATCGCAAAATTGATGCAGTTGATGACAACAAATCAGTGCTGAAAATGGTTGCAATCGATTGCTCAATGATTTTTGGACCTAAAAGTCAAAAAGCTTACTAAAAAAGTAAATTAAAACACCCCCAGAGGAACTAGAACTTTCGACAAAAGGCGATGCGTATATAAAGTTCCCCCCCCCTTTTAAAAAGGTACGTGAGGGAAATGCGGCATGAATTGTTCGGTCAACTTTTATGATTTTTATGAAATTTTTCGCAATATAGTTTGATTCTAATAACATTTTTGAATTCTGCGTAAAAAATTAGCCAATGGATGTATTAACAGACGAGCCATTATCATAAAAAGATGCCGTTAAGAAAACAAAACAACAACCGTCAAAAATCCCACGCAACATGCACCCTCCCTTTAAATATTTGCCTTTTTTTAAAAACCCGAAATCTTTAGAATATTTAGAATTTTAGGATGGAAATCTTTGTTTTTGGTGCTAAAACAACAAGCACTGGACTTTTTGACCAAATGTTCTTTATTTTACAAAAATGCCTTTATTTTAAAATTTTGAGTTTGGAGCCCTGGGTAATCCTCGCAACTATGCCTGCACGCCCAAAAAGGCGGCACCGCTGTGTATGATACGTTTTTAACGTTAAAATTTTTGTTTTTTGACCAGGATCTAAGATGAATATATAAATACTGAAAAACATACTGTAAAAGCTTCAAAATTCCAAGAAAATAATTAGAAAATTACCGCTGCGGTCTGCACCCGGAGCTGGACGCCGGCGTCGCCGCCTGAAAGTGGTGAAATTTCGCCTTGCGCCAGCGCCCGGAGCCGGCGCCCGTGCAGGTATGCTCAAAACCACCAAGCGATTTTTAATAATTGTTCTAAGACTTCCAGCAAACGCAATTAATATCAAAATCTTACAGGTTCCCAGCACAACAAATATTCCCAAAATATCCCCAATCTTTGTGCTCAGCAAAATAATATTTTCCGGGAGTACATTTATCATTTTTTCTAATAAATAAGTACCGGTGAAGCCTTGTGGTTTTCCTGCTGTTTTCCATCCACATGCAGTCTGCGTGCCAGCTTTTGTTGAAAGAGCACTGCACTCACCTGCAAACACACATAAGCCCAAATAGTCCAGCCAATTAGGCAAACTACCCACCAGGGCAAACAAGGAAGGGGCTCTGGATGTGGAAACCTTCCTGGTGGCTGCTCCACCACCTGCGTCACTCCTTTTATGATGATGGTTGAGCATTAGTAGAGGCGTTTTGAATGCTGGTGATAACACCAGATTAAAACCGAATAATTGGGGCTGGATTGAGCGGTTGTGGGATAATGTAGCAAATTTTTTGACTTTTTGTATAGTGGAAAAAGTAGAAGTATAAGTGATGAAAAGAAGTGAGTAAGTTTGAAAAGCACTTGAAAGCATTTGAGGTTGGAAAAGTGGGTAAACACTGAACTTGTCAAGCTGTTAAACAATAATTTGGGTGAGTTTTGGAACACACACTACACACAGTCTGCCAAGTTGAGTTTTTCAAATTTTTTATACAGTGAAAACTCGGTATAATGAATGGTAAAAGGACAGTTCGCATCCATGCGAGCGGTCCACTTGGTTATGTTGTAATGACAGTATCTATTTTCAAGTAATTTTTTTTCATTCTAAGCCGCCATAGTATCCGAAATTTCCTGCGCAATCCGAATTACTAAACAAATTTCGAAAAGAAGTTCGTAACAAGAAATTTCCCCATTTTAAATGGCCATAACTTTTTTCTAGGTCTTTTTTCAAAATTCTGCTTTTAAAGATCGATTTTTCTCGCCGGCAATGTTTGTAAAGTGTGATTTTTGCTTGGTCCCCCTGTGGTTTGGGTTTTGGCCATCCATGGGCCACCACAGACCAAAATCCAAACCATAGGGGGACCAAGCGAAAATCGTGTTTTTCACACTTTACACTTTACAAATATAATCAGCGAGACAAATCAATCTGTAAAAACAGAATTTTTCGAAAAAAACGACCTAGAAAAAAGTTATGGCCACTTCGAAATAGGGGAATTTCTTGTTATACCCTGTATATACATCAAAATTTGTCGATATTATCTATTTTGGAGCCACTTCATGCAGGAGAGGCCTTCTATTAGAATAAATACGGTAGCCTGTACTTTCAGTGACCTGAATCAACACAACCAAATAGACAATCTTTTTTTAAAAACATTTTATTGAAAATTATTGCCAGTTACATGAATAAAAGTCCACTTCTGTTTTGTATTATTCAATTGGAGTAGTTACTGTGCACAAGCAGCAATTTCAACAAATTAACAATTGCCATACCTCTCTAGCATACCGACTTCCCAGAAGTGACAAAATGTACCATTTTAGAAGAAATTTAGAAATTCTGTTATATCAAAATTTTGACTCTACTAGCGAATACCTCCCTCTCCCAACGATTTTCCCTTGGTTGTAACTAAATTGTTGCCCTAAAATCGTATTCTTGTCATTTTTTTACTTACTCTTTAAATCACCATGGTTTTGGGCGCAGTTGCATGACGAAAATTTGAATTGGCGGTGGACACTTCTCTTTTGTCTATCAGTGTACTCTTTCGAGTTGTTTCGAATGACTCGTAAGAGTAGAGCATTAGACGAAAGAAAAGTGTCCCCGCCAATTCAAATTTTGCACATGCCACTGCGCACAAAAACCATGGTTTTTTAAAGACTACTCTCATGCAACTTACCACTCATTTTGTAGCCAGTGGGATGAACTACGAAATGGGTGGTAACTTGCCAGAGCTTATCTAACTGGCTTTAAGATCATTGGTAACTTGCATGAAAGCCGTCTTCAAAAATGGGTCAAAAACATATGCCAAAAACACGATTTCAAATGGAGTAATGGGGGTGAATAAGGCTGAAGTACACTATTTGTGCTATCCCAAACTATTTGGGGTAGGGGTAAGAGTGTGCGCATCTCAACTCTAAGCCTCTAAGCCCCCGAAGTGGGCAGAGGGGGCTTTTGTCGCTTTTTCTATTTTTTTCAGGGCCTAAAAAAATACTTAGACCTTGAAAAAACGCATTTTTGGGCTACCCCAAATAGTGAACTCCTGCCATGCATATTAAGAGAGAATACGGTATATCTATTTTGTCACTTTTAAAAGAGTCGTTTTTGGAGGGAATATGGTATTTTGCTCTATCAAAGAGCCAAATAATCTTTACAATCTTTGAGCCCGGCCAAATGACCGTTTGCCAAATCGTGTGCCCAAATCAGTGATAGAGTCAAATTCAGAGGAAGCTCTCTTGCCAAACTTGGTGACGAATTCAGCTGGGTCCAGGGGATTTCTCTTGCCGAACTTGACTCCAAAATCATATGGATCAATAGGAGTGGGACTTCTTTTGCCAAACTTCACCCCAAAATCATAGGGATCAATGGGAGTAGGATCTCTTTTGCCGAATTTGATACCAAACTCTGAGGGATCCATGGGAGAGGGATCTCCAAAGCTACGCTTCAAAGCCCAGCGGTCAGACTGGCTGGAGGGGGATAGGCCGGTGGAGCTGAACGGGTGGATGCGCTGCATGGGCAATGACGAGGACATCATTCGGAATAGATAGCGCTCCTGGAAAATAAATTATTTGTAGATTGATGTGGAAAATTTACAAAGCCTGCTATTTTTTCAGGTTGCTAATTACTGTTTCTCCCAACCAAAAGCGGTCTTTTGAAAATCTTGCAAAGGTGCACTTTGAGCTTCAAGCGAATTTTTGCATTGAATTTGAAGTAAAATCTGTCAGACCTTTACTTGGGCAGAAGCAACCTGTGTCAAATCACATTGGGCTATACTATAGAATCCACATCACCCACCGCCCCCCCCCCCCAGCTAGCGAAAAATTTACTTTTCCTGAAGGGGGAAGGAGCCGTCCCATTTTGATTCTCGTGCTCTGAATAGGCAGGGAAACACTTTGATTTACAAAAAATCGAAAAAATTTTTTCGATTTGCCTTGGTCCCCAAGGCAAAAAATTTAAGAAAATTCAAAAAAAATTTTTGAATTCTCGCCAAAACATTTTTAAAGGGAATTAGGGCTGTATTGGGAGGGGAAGGGACATAAGAGGGCCACTAATCACACAGAGCCCATTAGCAAGAAGATGTTGAACATAGTTTTGAATACTGGGCCTACCGCATAAATAAACTCTGGTATGCATGCTTTTTCATGCATCCAGAGGCACTTTCGAGTGATTTGTGTCTAAGGTATGTGGGTGTGCGCATCTCAACTCCAAGCCCCAAGCCCCTGCGCCCCGAAGGGGGCGCAGGGGGCTTGAGAGTTAGAGATGCGCGCACTCACTTACTTTAGACATGATCCGAGAAGTACTCTTGACGATAAAATGAAAAACATGGTAGGACATCCGAAATAGTCCAGAATTCACTTTTTTAACAATTTTGCCATGAAAGTGGCCCTTTTATTCCCTTCCCTCCAATACAGCCCTAATTCCCTTTAAAAATGTTTTGGCGAGAATTCAAAAAAATTTTTTTTTTTGAATTTTTTTGAATTTTTTACTTGGGCGACCAAGGCAACTCGAAATTTTTTTTCGATTTTTCGGAAATCAAAGTGTTTCCCTGCCTATTCAGAGCACGAGAATCAAAATAGGACGGGTCCTTTCCCCTTCAGGAAAAGTAAATTTTTCGCTAGCTGGGGGGGGGGGATTCTATAGTGTTACCTCACATTGTGCCACCGCAAATTGTGCCAAAATCAAATTGTGCCACAGGAAATTGTGCCGTGATTTTGATACATTTCACTGTAAAAATCATCAAATTTTTATTTTTTTTTCAATTTTTATTCTTTTATTTTTATTCTGGTACAGTTTGATTTTGGCACAATTTGCGGTGGCACAATTCGCGGTGGCACAATGTGATTTGACACAGACTGCTCGTGCCCCTTTACTTATATTTTTATGAAAAAAAAGTTTAAATTTTGTATTTATGACCTAATTTAAAATTAGAGGGTCGTTAAATCGAGTACCCACGAAACTTTTTGGCGATTTTTTTTTATTTGAAAAACAATGGGCAAAATCGAAATCCTTACAATAAATTACGCTTACAAAACTGTCTTTGGAATTTCAAAGACACTGTCAAATTTCGACTTTCTCTCAAGACAATAAATATCTGATTTTCAAAATTTTTGAAAACCTGTAGAAAATTTGAATTCGTAAATTCCCCATCGTGTCTCCCATGAAATTCTGAGTCTAGCTTAACCCTTGGCACGCCCAGCAGGGTTAAACTAGGGTGGGCCGCGGTCGCGGTGCGGTCTTTGTTTTGGAAGGCTGTGTTAACCAGTTTTTTGATTAGTTTTTTAGATTCTGTTTTTACCGTTCTGTTCAGCATGAAAAAGAGGCGCGGTCTTTAGAATAATGACGACCACTTCATAAATTGTTTCAGTGATAAAACGCCTTGGCGCAACAAAAAAAATTTTTTTTCGACCACTCCAAAAAACTTTTTTTGGTTGCGCCAATTTATGGGTGGTCGTCATTATTCCAAAGACCGCGCCTCTTTTTTCATGCTGAACAGAACGGTAAAAACAGAATCCAAAAAACCAAAAAATTGGTTAACACAGCCTTCCAAAACAAAGACCGCATCGCGACCGCGGCCCACCCTAGGTTAAACTCGTAAGCTCATAGAAACCCCCTTTTTGCCCCTTTTTAAATACCTGTGATGAAAAGTTTTACCATTTGGCCGTAAAACAGGGGTATAGACGTTTGGCTACAAATGGGACATTTTTGGCGTTCTGCCCTATGTTCTGTTTTAGCCACTTAGGCCTACTTAGGCTTAGGCTTAGGCCTTAGGCTTAGGCTTACGTCTACTCACCGTAAAACACACCTATTCGGACGTTTTGAGAAGCTATGAGGGATCGGAAAAAGATAGTGTGAATTCAAACATTTCTTCCAAACGTCAGTATTAGTTTTGAACATTAGCAGTTTGGAAAATGCCTTTTTTGTGCAGGAGCAGCCTGTGCCAATTCAAATTGTGCCACCGCGAATTGTGCCAAAATCAAGAGCAATATTCGGCAAATATTTACCGAATATTGCTCTTGATTTCGACACAAATTGCGGTTGCACAATTTGAATTGGCACAGGCTGCTCCTGCCCCTGTTTTGGCAACATCGCTTTTCAAAACTAATTTCAGAAAATTTTCTTTTTCGGCAAAATGGCGAGGGGAACGCCTACTATAAACCTCCATTATTAGGCCCTCTGCCTCAACTGTGAAGATCTGTATCTCAAAGCAGAGAAAAATATACAGTTGGCAGCTGTTCCCTGTGAAATGCATTTACATCTTTAACTTTCCTTTAAAATTCCCAAAAATATACTTTTTTCACAAAATTACCTTTTGAGGACGAGTAACAGCTGCGGAAATGGTAATGATGGTGATTAGGTGGAATGTTTTGAGCAAATTTAGTTGTCGCCACATTCTATTCTATAAACAAAACATCTAATTTTGTGAGAGAAAAAACACGAATTAGTGACTCAAAGGTCACGAAATCTTGTTGTTTTCTTGGCATGATGCTGAAGGCATGGATATGCAAAACAACCAATTAATTATTTATATAATTAGCCTCTTTTTGGGTTTTTGCGAAAAAATGGGTAGCCTGGCAAGAAAAATCAATTTTTGCGGTTTGATTTTATTTTTTAGAAAATCGACGGTGTTGAAAAGGGTGTGCGATACATGTAAGTTCATAGGCACTCAAATTTAACTGGTGCCGTTATGGTTTATTTTTCAAATTTTCGAAAATCAGGAAATTGTCGACCCGAATAATACATGAAATTTAAATTTTAAATGCAGATAAAAAACAGACATAGGACAGTTGGCATCGATGCCAACTGTCCTTTTACCATAAAAACCATTTAAAAAATAAATTATTTTCGGAATAAAAAAGGGCTTCGCAAATTTTTAAATGCCGCTGCGCTCCAAAACCATGGCTCTCTGTGCGTGTATATATGAGCAAGTTAATCCATTAGAGATAATAAAATTATCAGAGTTCGAGCGAGTGGCAAATATCAGTTACCGTATTTCCTCTAATAAGCGCCCTCCCCAAAATCCGGTATTTCTTAAATTCCTTCTCCTCCTTTTATACCGGGTTTTTGTTTTCAAACGTCACATATGTTATACAGTCAACCCTCGATTTAACGGCCCCTCGATTTAACGGCACCCAAAATAGACCAATTTGGTCGGCATTGACTAAGATTTAGTCAAAAGGAACCCTCAATTTAACGGCACCCTCGATTTAGCGGCACCCGAGCCCGGTCCCTAGGGGGGCCGTTAAATCGAGGGTTGACTGTATACCAAAATGTAGCGCAGATTCCCAGCTACATTTTGGTATATAAAATATGTGACGTTCGAAAACAAAAACCCGGTAAAAAGGAGGAGAAGGAATTTAAGAAATACCGGATTTTGGGGAGGGTGCTTATTAGAGGAAATACGGTAAATATGAGTCTGTACTGTACAATCAGGTTCCAAAATATGATCCTAAATATGCCATGGACCCCTGTGGTTTTTTTCCTGAAAATTGACGTGGCGCACCCGTTGTTTTTTAGGTGATTATGTTTGAAGGTGATCATCTTAACAACAACTGATCAAATTAGAAAATCAATTAAAAGGCTGACTTTGACTTACAAAAAGGTCAAGAACTCAGCCTTTAGGGGCAACAATTTAGTTTCATCGAACTACAGTATTTCCTCTAATAAGGCGGCCCTCGCTTTAAGAACCTCTATCTCAGCCCAAAGAATTTTTTTGCAAGTCTGTTTATTGCATTTCCTTAACTCCCACGAGATCTGGATTTTGGATTTTAACCCAAAAACCTTGAGATTGACCTAAAATTTTTACGATTTTTGGGAAACCAAAAAGTAAGGCGGCCAGCCGCCTTATTAAAAAAATACGGTATAATAACCCTAATCACCGTGATCACATTATCACCATGAATTAATAACAGACAGGGGAGACCAATTTCGGAACCTGATTGTACAGTAGAACTATTTCAGGTTACTTCACTTCAGCATTCTAAGTAGAATTGTTTTTCAAAACGCTGACCGAAAATTACACTAGTTCCTATTGGAGGAAGGCAAGGGATTGTAAGAAATTTGCAAAAACTGTATTAGGTGTTTAAAATAATGAGAAGTGAGATTCCATCACAAAGAACTATCGTGTTCTAAATAGGCACAGCAAAAAGGAAGAAATATAAAAATGGGAAGGCTCAGATTAAAATTCTACTATTCTGAATGAGTGAAGATGAAGCGCTTCTTCAAATTCCGGTCCATTTCAATACCAATTTAAAGCCCTAAAGTGGAGCTTACTGGCGGGGCTCATCACTAATTATAGACTGGCTCATACACACCTCTTTGAAACCTCTCAATTAGCAGCGGTAAACATGCAGTTGTCAAACTTGTTGTAATCATAGGTGTGACGAAAGTCAGTTCTTGTTGTTGAGCGGTGATAAATTAAAAACAATTTCACTAGATATGCTGAAAATGGGGGATAATTGCTGAGGTGTGGGATGTGCCTAATTGTTTGGCCAATCTGCTCTATGATCGGATCTTTTTAGGCATAAAAAAGTGGCAATTTAGAAACTTAAACCGGCATTTAGCGGAACTTTAGTCTACAATGAAACTATTTTTGCAGACACCAAAAATAGCTTTTGACAAAAAAGATATTTTTGAAATAAGAGCTTTTGCAGACCACGTCTTTACAGGCGACAAACACTAAACCTACCTCCTACAAAAGAATGAGGGGCTCTATATGGTTTAGGGTGTCCCCGGTCCCACTGTTGATTTTTTGGTAAATTAGGCTTAGGCAAGGGTAGGTCAGCGTACCGTATTTCCTCTGATATAAGCCACCATCTAATACAAGCCCCCTCCACTTTGAGGGTCTGGATTTGAAGGTAGAAGCAATATTTTGCAAAGCTGTTTGATACATTTTCTTAACTCCCACAAGCTCTACCTATCCCACTTTTTAAATTTTGTTTGAGCACCCAGAATTCACGAGATTTTTTTTTAGCTCAATTTTTTCGCCAAAACTGATTCGGCCCTGCCCGGAGCTTTTTCGGCCCGGCCCGCAGCAGGTACGGCTCGGCCCGAAGCCCGGCGGGCCGGGCCAAGCCGGGCCGGCCCGTGTCCACCCCTGGGCTGGGCACGGGCCGGCCCAGTTCCGGGTCGGGCCACTACTCCTCCGGGCCTAAAATCTCTGGGCCCGCGTACCGGTATTTTTCTACTATACCCTGAAATGTCTAACTTTTGAAATTTATTCTGTATTTCTGAACAATACACGATTTTTTCCTGTAGAAAATTTTAAAAGAAGCATTTCCATTATTTTGGACATGTGTAATGTACACAGTATTTCTTTGTATACTGCCGCAGCTCTGCAATCATTAGCGACGACCGCTCATGTATAGGTAACACCACTTAATTTAAGTTTCAAAAATTTAAATTAAATTTTGCTAAATTTCAAAAACTTTTAAAAAGTAATCCCTAAAGACCACCTTCATACTATACACATAGGTACTGTCAATTTGGTATCTTGGTAGTACTTTCTGGATAATAGATACAACTACCTGAGTAATACCACCTTTGTAGCAGAATATGTGTATCACTACCGATGAACCCTAATTTAGTAATTTGCATATACATGGGTACCACCACAGCCTGGATACATAGGTACTACCACTTAGTGCCACCCAGTGAACAAAAATAATAATACAGGCTTTCGATGCAAATATACAATCAGGGTTCACAGATGCCCTGCTTTAGCAGGAATTTCCTGCTTTTTTATTTTAAAATCTGCTTTTTGTCCGTGGAAAAGCAGGAATTTTGATCATCTCACAGCATCCTTACAACAGCTTATTCCTGCTTTTTGTAGATTTTTTGGTTTAAGTTCCTGCTTTTTGGAAACAAAATCCTGCTTTTGCGATTTTCGATCTGTGAACCCTGTATACAATAAATATATGATAAATGCGATAATTTAAAAAACTTTCTCATTCTGAAATTTGCATTTCAGAATATATCTTTTTAGAATGACCTGTTATCCAACTTTCAAAATATACCCATCGGCAACAGTCATGGCCCTTTTAGACTAAGTTAGAAAAAAGTGTAACGAGTCGCTGTAACGAGTCGCAATTGTAATAAGTCGCTGTAACGAGTCGCTGTAACGACTCGCAAGTGTAACGAGTCGCAGTAACGAGTCGCCTGGCAGTCGTTTTTAATGCTGCATCCTTCACTCCGGCTTGAGATACCTTATTTTTTCTGCTCTTTTTCTGCCAAACTTCGGTTTATCTGCAAAAGTTGGTCCGAAAATGTTCGTCCGCAAATGTTGCATCCGAGAAATTTGGTCCGCAAAGTCTCGTCTTACAGAAAAGTCATGACCATTAAAAAAAAATTATTAAAAAATTAAAATTACACTGATTGGGAATCGAACCTTCGACACAAAAGAGAGCGTGAACCAATACCACTGTACCACACATACCTGTTCATTATGAGTGCTGATCTGCAATACGTAGTAGTTCAAACATTTATAATTTTCAAGAGCCAAAATCTCGGCGTGGTTTAGCGCGTAGCAGATTTGGCAAACGGTTTCGTAATCAGCTTGAACAAAGCTATCTTTTGGTATATAATGTTTTTTGATACGTGACGGGGTGGTCGTGCCTTTCCGTGTTAGATAAATAACCTTTTTGCCGCTATTCCATTGTAGACCCCCCCCCCCCAAATAAGGACCTATTCCACTGTACCCCCCCCCCCTCGCCAAAAACCAACTTTTTTATATACACTCAAAAACCATTTTTATGTGATAATTTTGCCATAAAAGGACCAGAATAACATTTTTAAAGGGTTAAGGGCTGCATTGGGAGGGGAAGTGAATAACACAGGGCCACTTTTTTGGCTGCTTTACCATGTTTTTCAACTCGGGCCGTGGCAAAATAGACTCTATATGCATTTTATGATCAAGTGTACTTCTCGGAATCATGTCTCAGGTAAGTGCGTGCGCGCATCTCTAACTCTCAAGCACTATACGAGAAAAAAAAATTTTAGGCCATTTTACCTACACCGTTTTCTCCTTTTGACTAGGAAAAAAATCTTACTGGGGGGGGGGGGGGCACGTGCCTCCCCCCCCCCCCTGGCTACGCCGATGCTTGTTGTGGTGTAGTTTTTCGTTAGATTCGATTTGATTGAAAGTCAAATAGATTTCAAAGAACTTATCCTTGATCAGATTTCTCGCGTGAAGCGGCTTCTTTTTCATAGCGTTTTTTGACAATTTTTGCTTTGCTCCATCCTGTAGTTTGGAATTTTCAGATATTTTACCTAATCACCTAGATTTGAAATTCATATTGCTGGAAGAGGCATGCCTAATAAAATATCAATTCATATTCATCCATATGGCTTTCACCTAATCCAATTTTTTTCAAAAGAAAGTGTCTTGAATCAATATACTTCCCACATGCTCCTATAGTTTGACAGGGTAAAGCAATTTAAGCCATTATTTGCACAATTTTTGTTGTGTTTTTTCTGGACGTATTATTTGTGTAAGTAATTAGCAGGCTTTATTAGTCAAGCATTTACAACACAAGGACTACTTTGCTGTAGCACTACTAGAGACGCATATTTCCCTGGTTCCTCATACACTTTGTTCCTCCCTCCTTATCGATTATTTGCCAGTCCTTTTACTTTTACTTCTCTGGCTGGCTGGTGTGTGTGTCTGGCTACTGCAGCAGTTGGAAGATCCTCTAATTTTATTTCTTTAAATTTATTTGCCGGTTCACTTCAAAAAAGTTGGTTTTAGGGGGGGGGGTGGTACAATGGAATAGTACCACCTTTTTATACTCCAATTGAGTGGGTGGCGGGGGGATTATACTTACCTAATAACCTCTATTAAATGGGCACCCCTACAGTTAACGTTTTTCAAATTTGCTTTGCTTTTTTAACCCCGATATTATTTATTTTTCGAAACGGACGACCACTCATTTTTTAGAGCTTCACAAACTCTATCTATCCAATCTAAAAAAATTATCATAACTGAATGATTTTTTGTATAATTTATAAAATACTCGATAACTGTACGTTGAAAACTGTGGAATTTTACTGAAAAATTTTACAGTTATCGAACATAGTTTGTATGATTCCTTGTAATTTCTGTCCGATTTCTCACTGCCTAACTTTCCGCTATTTTTTATTTCTGCGATTTTTTGCGGACAGGAAAGCGATCCTGTGGCATGCTGGGGATAACAGAAATCTAGGGAAGAGCAACGCAAACCAAAAAAAAAAGCATTAATTTTTATACCCGATATTTGAGGTCAGAAGTATTATTTACCCTTTCATGTCGACATATCCAGATCAACTTGTATAGCTCCGACAGTTCAGATTGTACTTTGGAATTCAAATTTTGCAAGATGGTTTGTTCATTGTTGACTAACAACCGTTCCGATCTAAGCCGCTCACACAACACAGAAAAGTTTTCCGTTTGTGCCATCTGAAACAAAAAATGCTTAAATTAAAGCTAAGGATAGATTATCAAGAAATCTGATTGGATTTTCGCCGTTATTATATGAACTTCCGCCTTTTCAATTTATTTCCACTGTTTTTTCAACTTTAAAGGGCCATTGCCACCTGTTTTCAATTGTCCCCCGCCAATTCAAATTTTTTCGCCTAATCATTTAACTTCTGTACGGATTTTTCAGCTTGGTTTCTAACAAAACAATGCCTATAATTTAATTTTAGGTTAAGCTTTACTGAAACCAAGTTAAAGAATCCGTACATAGGTTCAATGATTAGGAATTTTTTTTGAATTGGCGGGGACAACCGTTGTTGGAGACGGCAATGGTTCTTTAAAATAAGTGACAGAAATTCATCTGGAATTTGACCTCGGCTTTTGACTAACTTGCTTATTTTAGACAATACCGGGTGTCCCGAAAATACCCGACGCATTTTTAAACGGCTTTTTTAAGATGATTCTTGCATCCAAAAATTATTTCAATGATGTCATTTTGTAGCTCTTTCCTTACTCTTTCGAATGGTATATGAAGTTTTATTAGAATATTTCATAAAAGCCATTATTTGGCTACAAACACATGTGAGGTCATTTTAGGATGTTGATAGGCATTTTTATCACTTTAACTGATCAAAATTTTCATTGGAGGTTTGAGGCTACAGCGAAATAAGAGAACCATGATGTAGCGCAGTTCAAGAGCTACAGAACCCACTTTACACAGTAGCTTTTAAAAATCTGAGTGTTGAGATATGGCTTTTTTAAAAAAAATTAATATCTTCAAAAAGTGACTAAAATTCCAAAAAATTTGGAGAACATTTGATTTTGGTCATATTTCAAGATATTAATTTTTTCAAAAAAGCCATATCTCAACACTCAGATTTTTAAAAGCTACTGTGTAAAGTGGGTTCTGTAGCTCTTGAACTGCGCTACATCACGGTGCTCTTATTTTGCTGTAGCCTTGAACTTCCAATAAAAATTTTGATCAGTTAAAGTGATAAAAATGCCTATCAACATCCTAAAATGACCTCACATGTGTTTTGTAGCCAAATAATGGCTTTTCCAAAATATTCAAATAGAACTTCATATACCATTCGAAAGAAGAAAGAAAGAGCTACAAAATGATATCATTGAAATAATTTTTGGATGCAAGAATGATCTTGGAAAGGCCGTTTAAAAATACGTCGGGTATTTTCGGGACACCCGGTAGTTAAGTATAATCTCACCTTTACTATATGGCCATTGTCGTCCGTCGTGCGTCACAAAAAATGTTTGGGGTGTTCCACTGATCGTATCGAAATTCTGCTAATACCATTCGACTCAGCGTGGTCGGTTTCCTTCTTGGAAAACTCTTAAAAGTTGGGATTGGTCGAGTGAAAAAAAAGTTATGGCCAAATCAAATTTAGCCAAAAACCATAGGGGGGCCAAGGCATTTTCGAGTGGATTTGAGTTTCCTTGCAGGACCAAGGTAAGCTCACAGGTTCAAATCCTGGTAGTAGCATGCATTATTATTTGTCTCGAAAGGATTAGTCAGCGTCGTATATGATTAGTAGGTGGCCTGGTGGGATATGTAAGTGGCAAGGTAGGGTATGTAGGTAGGCATTAGGGTGGGTAGCTGGCCTGGCTGGGTAGGTGAGTGGCCGGGTAAGGTATGTAGGTGGCCAGGCAGGGTAGGTAGATAGTCAGTATGGTACGTAGGTTGGCTGGTAAGGTAAGTATGTGGCCAAGTATGGTAGACAGGTGTCCTGGCAGGGTATCTAGATGGCCTGGTGGAGCATGTGGTTGGCCTGGTAGGTTAGGTACGTGACCAGTAGGGTATGTAAGTGGATGGTCATGGTAGGTGGATGGCCAGTAGCGTAAGAAGGTGGCTGTATAGGGTACGTATATGGCCAAGTGGAGTGGGTAGATGGCCAGTAGAGTAGCCAGGTGGGCTGGTAGAATAGGTAGATGGCCGGGTCGGTTAGGTAGGTGGCCAGGTAGGGTACGTAGGTGGCCAGGTAGAGTGGGTAAAGGGCCAGTAGGGTAGCCAGGTAGGCTGTTAGGTGAGGTAGGTGACCAGGTAAGGTAAGTAGGTTTCCAGGTAGGGTGGGTAGATGGCCAGTAAAGTAGGCAGGTGGGCTGGTAGCCATATATGCTAGGTAGATGGTAGGCTACGTAGGTGGTCGTGTGGTTAGATGAGTAAGTAGTCTGATAGCGAAGGTGGCCTGTTAGGGGTCCCTAGACAGAGGTCTAAATGTGGTGTCACTCTACTAATGTGTTCAGTTAGATGTTTTTGGGTGCTTATATCAAAGTATTGGGATCTACTCAATGCAAGAATTTTAAAAACCTGAAAAGCATGTTCCCAACGCACTATCGGCGCCAGCTTATATGCCGCATTGCGGCATCCCCAAATTCTAGTCCTATATACGAAAAGAGAGTTTGTGTCCGTCCGTCCGATTTTGTCTCAAAAATGCCTCAAAATTGTCGTTTGAAAGTTGGTCTCAAGAGGATTTCATTACAGCTAAAGTTTTGTCGTGTGCTTATTATTATTTCTTGAACATGTTGAGCAGTCGGCTCTCTCGAATGATTTTTGTGTTCGAGTCTCATGTTTTAAATGGTTGTTTTTGTGAATCATCCAGATACTTGGGTTGAATTTCTATTTTAAAGAAAATCTTGAAACTCAGTCTATTAAAAAAAATTTGAAACATTTCTCGATTCAAATATGGTTCATGCTACAGTCTAAGTGCTTCATTAATGGTGAATACTTGAAGTGCCTGGACTGTACTGTGGTTCATGGTTGTGTCTAAAATCGCAGAGTAAATCAGTCAAAGTATTTAGAGGTAAGACTATGATTCATGATGTGGTCTCATTGTTGTTTTCATTTTTGCTTAATTTTTTCTCAAGCATGTTTTGTTTTTGCGAATAGTGTTTGACCTTGACTCAAGTATGAATCATGATACACTCCAGCTGCCTCCATAATGGTAGATACTTGAAGTAGTTAGGATGTGCTGTGTGATTCATGGTTGAATCTCAAATTAAACTATAACAACGTTAAAGTAATTGAGATTATTTGTAGCTTAAGCATTCTATATCGAATCATGGTCCAACCTTCTTGCATACTCTCATGGTCATGTATCACATGTCATGATCATGTCTTTGGTATAAAAGATGCTTTTACGAGTCTCACCACAGAAAAAAAGACAAACGCTTTTGTAAATCATGCTCAACATAAATATGTCTTTATCAATCGCAACACACACGCCTTAAAAAGTTAGCATATGGAGTGGTTCTGTGAGTCTTTAAAAGAACTTCATAGCTTATGGTTCTTTTTCGGTTATGCGTGTTCATGAATCCCGCAACACAAAAATACGTTTTGTCGAATCTCACCAGAGAGCACAAAGCTAACGCTTTTGTGAATCTGGCGACAGAAAAAGACGCTTTATCAGCTGTGTGAAGAGTGGGTAAGTCATTGAGAGGGACGATATGCGATTGTAGTTTTCTCAGATTTCAGGGATCTCAAAATTTTTTAGAGGTGAAATCATCGAAGAGTAAGTTAAACTATTCTAAAGAAATATCAGCGGAAAAAAAACCCACCCGTAGGGCGGACAAGCACGGGGAGTGGTCTCACGGCTCATGTTTCGGATATGTGTGTTTATGAATCCCGCAGCAAAAAAGAAGCTTTTATGAACCTCACCAGAAAGCACAAAGCGAACACTTTTGTGAACAATTCATAAAAAAAGCTCCTGACAGAAATATGCTTTGTCAGCTGTGTGAAGAGGATATCTCATTGTGAGTGAAAGTATGCGATTGTAGTTTTCTCAGATTTCATGGATCTTAACATTTTTTTGAAGGTGAAATTATCGTCAAGTAAATCAAAAAATCCTGCGGAAATATCAGCAGGAAATAAATCAAAAAATGCTACAAAAATACCAACATGAAATATACCGAAAAATGCTGCGGAAATATTAGCGAATATAAATCGAAAAACTACGGAAATATCAGAGAGAACAAAACCCGCCCGTAGGGCGGGCGAGCACTAGTTATAGCCATAAAGCGGGGTCTCAACAAATTCGGATTCAGCCAATTATTTTTTAAGTAAAAATTCCTTTCCAGCAACTTTGTTTTACCTGAAGTTGATAATTTTTCAGATAGGTGATAGAAATCAACTAAAAGGCGCAAAAAAGAAAGATCAGATTTTCAGCTACAGTTATCGTCAAATAGTCGGGCTCTATCTCACTATCTGGTGCCAAAAAACGCTTTCATGCCCCCTGTCTCATTTTCTTGAAAAATGCATTGATCCCAGCTGTTCATTATGATAACACTGTGATTATTGACATAAAAGTGATTATGGTTAGCATGATCACTTTAATAACAACAAGGGGACGAAGGCATATTTTGGCACCAGATGATGGTTTAGAACCAATAGTTGGACTTGATGATTTGCACTCAAGCAACTAAATTAAACAAGTTGAAATCACAGATTTATAAAGCCGCCAAGCATTTTTGTTTGAGCGCCAATTTGAGTGTTAAAATTGTAATTTGGTATCAGAAATACTTCGCCTGTTGACCGAAAGCCGAAAATGAGAACAAAAGAGAAATAACCAGAGCGCAAGGATGACAGCTGGAACCAAGAAGAAATCCAGAATGTTTCACCGATGGCTGGAAAACTGCTGATGAAGAACAAAAAAAAGTTCCAGGAGAAGAAAAATGTGTTTTAATATTTGGTGTTTTTTTTTGGGGTTAAAAAAGCAAAGCAAATTTTAAAAACGTCAACTGTAAGGGTGCCCGTTTAATAGAGGTTATACGTTATATCGAGTGGGGTGACTATACTCATATTGCTCCACCGTTAGATCAGACGGAATTTGGGAATTCGACACGGAAAAAAGTTGTGCCCTAAAACAAAACCGGCAGAAAAATTCTATTACCTTGTACTTAAATCCACCGTGTCCAAATATAAATACCAGTCATATAAATAATCATTTTATTCAACTGTACACCAAACCTGACAATAGCATGCATTTAAATGTATTTAAGAGAAAGGTCAAGATACAAATTTGGAATAATGTCATGATAGTAGCCAAATCTCAAACATGATTGTCGTCCATAAACATGATTTCTGAAACCAATGCGACTTTTGACGGCAAAGGATAAGGCTGAGGACTGAGAATCGTGATTGTCTTCTTTGCTGTATCCACATCTAGGACGGCCAGGAACCCTATACATGGCTTTTTCATTAGAGACTGATCTAAATTTAAGCAGATACTTAAACGCAATTTTGAAGTGCCATCGGCATAAGGTGAAAATTCCTCAGTCTTTTTCTCAATCTCAAAAAATTCACATAAGAATTTTGAACCACGCCAATTCGAATTTAATTGACTCTGATCGCATAAAGTTGACTATCGTCCTTTGTGAAAAAAAGATAACATACCAATGTTGGAATCAGGCGGCATCAAAGCGAGCAAATGATGCTTCAAATCGGAGGTAATAGGAACAGGAACCACCTAAATGTCTTTGTGAACATATTGAATCAGAAATTTCGAAGAATGAAATAATACCATTGTTCGATGGTCATCTATTTTCATTCCATAAGGGAGGCAAGATTCTGGTAGTCGGTCAGCCCCAACCTTTGCAATCAGCAGCTCTTGTTGATCATGTGGTTTATCGTATGATATCTCGAAAGTGTGCGGAAAGAAAGGGTTGGCTTTTGTACCATAAAAATTCTAAAAATACCACAATATTTTCAAATTTTACTCGCTAATAAAATATACACAACCTTGTGTATCACCGCTTCCCTGCTCAATTTTCTAACTTCACGACTTCTGCTTTCAACACCACCTGATTTGGGGAAATGCAAAATCTGAATATTAGAGAAAATATAAACACACTCTGCACATTGGAAAATAATAAAAGTTGCCTTGACAAAATTAGGCAAATCCTGCTGCAATTCATTGTATAGCCGCTCGTGATCTAGCACAATGACCACATCTGCCCCGAAAGCGTCAGCTGCACGAACTATGGATTGATATCTAATGAAAAAAAGATTAAGGTGGTGTAAATTATGCATTATCCTACAAAAAACAGTGTATTTTTTAATAAGAGACGTGAGGCGAAAGTTCCAGAGGACCGCTATGACGGTGTTAATCAAGCTAACGGTCGAAGACGTCATATCGTGAGCGCTAGTAATAGCGCTCATAGTAAAAAATTATCGCGCTAGGGACACGGTCGTTCCCTCGAAAAATTCGTTTCCTCGAAAAGTATAGTTTACCCAAAAAATGCGATTTCGTAGTAGAAATGAATAGTAGAAAAAGCTCCTACTAATTACATGCCCCAACATACTTTGTTAAAAACATGGATACCCTGTATTGACGCCGATTAGACGCAATAAAGGGGAAACAATTTTTCCGGGGAAACGATGCGTACCCTCGCGGTAAAAGACGCTGAAGCTCTTTTTTATTTGAATGAGTGTGTTCAGGGTGCAGGTTCATAGCGGCTAGGTATAAAAAACATTTTTGACATATACGCTGACAAATACTTGTTTACAAATACTAATCCAGGGTGCTTAAAACTAGGGTTGCTCAATTTTCGGTTTTTCATTGGTAAATTCATCAGCGAACTAGCCAAATTTTTGGTCGATGCACAAAACTGAACAATTTTTTAGTAGTGTCGCCGGCAAATTCGGCGTACACTCGCCGAATTCGTTTCGGCCAACCCTACTCAATCCTAAGCAGCACTCTATAAAGTTCACTCACCCGTCTCCTTTTACCCAACCACACGTATTTATTATCACACCACCCAGCCTGCTTGGTACCGAAATTTGACAACCTAAACTTCAATGGTCACGACCCATGAATATTTTACACATGCTTACGCTTTTTAACTGCTTCTGCCAACTGTTGCACAAGCAAGTCATAGAGAACAATGTTTGAGGAAGGAGAGCACAAACCAAACTAAACTACATCCAGGTAACAGAGAAACAAAGTTTAGAGTGTAAACGCATAATAAAATATATTTGGCTAGGACACCAACGTATTTCAAGTTTCACGTACAAATTGACTAAACTCTTACATTGAATACGTAAGCAGCCTTAGAATCAAAATTGTCAACGATGTCAGCTGTTTTTCAATGTACAGTGTGCCGATCGATCCAGGCACAGAGATGCTCCCCTGAACAAAAATATATAATGTCCTTTGAACGTTTAAGTGTAAAGCTTTGGCATTAATTGCAATTGCCGTGTTAGACGTAGGCATGTTACCATTCTAACCTAAGCCAAAGAAGTATTACCTGTCCAACATCCAAGTCCTAAACAAGAAAATAAAGCTTAAAGATTAAGATAATATTCACTTACAACTAGAATCGGAGTTCTGTTTTGTCGGACGGCATAATTACACAAAATCCTGCATAGCGTTGATTTCCCCACGTCCGTCGGACCAGCGACCTCAAAATTCAAAGCAAGTGAGAAAGCTAAAAATTTTTATTTGAAAACAAACCATAAGACAAGGACCACGAGCTTTGGAGGTCGGATCCTTAGAAAGTTCTTCCTCCGCCTTCTGTCTCATCGTCTCCAGAGCAAAATGTGCATTTAGATACATAATCTAAATTCGCAATAACTACATGATTCACAAAATCGTCAACGATATTACCATAGGTGTGGTTGGAGCAATATAAGCACTTTCTGTCCTGCCTATCACTTCGATGGTCGCACCTTTATAGGTGAACACGGCAGCACGGAATCCTGAAAGAGGTTAGCTATGCTCAAGCACTTGTTAAAAAACAAAAACCTGGCGGAAGATTGTAGCGTTTGTGAACAGTAAGGGGAGTACCAAATATTTCTGCTGAACCCTACAAACCAAATAATCGGTTTAAAAACTCGAAGATACCGAACAAACATCAAACAATTCTAGGACAATTTCTTCGCTTCCAACCTCCAGTCGTAGCTCATTGTCTTCATTCAGCTTATATTGATTTGCTAGTCGATTAGGGGCTATGCTATCCGTCGCTTCTGTAGCCATTCAGCAGATTAAATCTGAAAATAGGGGAATATTGTCCGAAATATTTCCTAAAGTTGTTAGATTGAGAATCAATTAAAGTAGTTCCGGGTAAAGTCAAGCTCATGAGTACAGAACTTCTATACTTTTCCATCCTCATAAGCTGCCCCTATTTTATCAAATAACCGATAAACAAACATTTTCGATTAAGAATAGGGCTAATAAGGTTGAAAAAGAAGCATTGTTTGGGGTTAATTGCTAGATTGACATTCTAAAAGGTGTGATTAAAATTTGCAGCAAAATCTCGTCATTGTGCAGATAATCCTTTAGTTCTTGCAGCTAAAATCTGCAGATTTCATAATGTTGACAAAAATTCAGGTTTGAAAATTTTGTTTTTTCAAGCGACAAACATTTTCCTGTTAAGACAAATAAAATTCAGCTGCCTTATTCTTAATGAACAAGAGGCACAAAGTAGGCATATACTTGGCTCATGTGGGCGCCCCACTGTTGAGCCATTTTCCATAATTTAAACCACCTAATCCTGACATAAGTAATAAAAACACGGAGCTTTTATTAAAACATTTAAGAACTCAGCGGTTGAAATCACGCATCATTCTCGAATAGATGATTACTTTATCACCCATAGACGCCATCAGGCTCACCAATTTTGAGTTATTTGATACTTCGGTTGACTATCAGTGCTTTCCGCTACTTTGCGACGTCACCTGAATGAAACAGACGAAAAACTTCGACTGGCAAAGACAGACACATACACCAAACATACACCAAATAAAATACACCAACTAAAATACACCGACATACACCAAATAACCAATAAAAATACACTTTATTGACCGTTTACAAACATGCGGTGCAGAATACATGGCTGCCTATAAACACAATTTATTTCTTATTATTATTATTATTGTATCCGGCAGACTTTTTCGATTCAGCAGTTCTCGGTGACGTGGATGGAGATAGACACGAAGACAGAGACCCCGCCGGAGAGAGGCTACTAATCTAAATCACAAAATTACGCATGGCAATACCGTATATACACTTTAAACGTACACACGAAGCTGCAGTTGCATCCACAGTTGGACATGGAGATGCTCTGATACGTCCATCCACATCAAAATGATTATAATTTGGAGACACTGCCGTGCAACCTAATAAATAAAACGAGAAAGTGAAAAAATGTTTTATGCAAATCATACTCACCAATGAGGAAAAATTCGTCTATTAGCGTTTTGAGAATTCTTAAAAGAGAAACTGGAGACTTCGAAACAGAACAAAACCAACCTCCATGATTCATCGACGTCCTCTTCACTAGATCTCTCCTGACTGAAACAAATCCGAATGATGTCTACGTTCTTAGGCTTAGCATGAGTAAGCAGAAGCTTGTGCGAACGATTGACGAATTTGCACAGATCTGACGTCATTTGATTGGCTTTCTCTTCATCCGAATCCTGCAAGAATGGAAAAAATAAGTTAAAACTAATATATTGATTACTACCTTAAGGCGGAAGCAGACCAAAGAGAGGAAAGTATCACCGACAACATTAATTCTGGGATCTCGACTCAGATGTTCTCGAAAGCGCATAGCGAAGCGAACAAGCTAAACAAATAATATGCGTGAAAAAACATTCAGGGGTATGCATCACCCTTCTTATAAACTCCTGCATATTGGATAAACCATATAGGCGGAACAGGAACCACATCTTAAGACATTTGGAGCGACGACTCAAACTTATACCCCAATTCCGGAAATCTGTGGCTTCCTCTGAACAACATGAACTTTACAGAGACCAAAATCAATGAGAAACTTACGACTGGTCTTTCTCAAATAAACTGGCTCAATCTCGTACCTAAATCACCAATAGACGATAGTATATAATAAAATATCATACGTTTCACGGATAGCAGCCTGATCTTTGGTCCTAAAGAGTCAATGCATTTCACAACTAGACGGATAAATAAAAAGAAATGAAACCACAAAACTGCACACGGTGTCGAAATCAGGAGCAGCTTGTGCATATTCCTGAAACACAGTAAATGTGATTAAACAGACAAGAAGGGACTCTCTGATCACATGTTAATCGAATCTGCATTGTTGATGCCCTTCATCAAATGTCGCAATTCTGGGCAAATGAGAGCACTGCCAGCATAGGCTGCATCAACGTGAGTCCACAGAGAATATCTATAAAAACGTGATGCTATAAGTTGAACCCAGACTGAACAGACTCTTGCCCACTGCAGTGACTTCCACCAGATCATCGAAGGAGCACACGGATGTGGTACCAGAAGTTGCGTGAATGAATCTAAAAAACCTTTTCACGAGAAAACCATTAAATTATGCCCTACAGTGGGATGTATCCGCGCTCAAGATCTTTCAATATCTCATGTTCAAGAGCCTGGCCCCTCATGCAGAAGTTTTTCATCAGACGGAATAGGACGTAAGCGCACCATGGCTAATTGACATGCTTTCTCGCTGCAAGTATGGGCCTAAAACAAATCGTATAAAAAATTCAACCAGTAATTCGCAAATTCTAACCTCGGCACTTCCATAAGCAACCAGCTCCCTGTAAAATAATATAACATGGTAAAATCGAGCCTGGAAGAAAAATACAAGAACTTCTGCTTGTTTTTGACGATAGTTCGGATCAGACTTCGGCACCAACTCACACATCTTTGTTGCGAGCAGCCATTAATGCAACGAGCACGCATCAGAAGCAGACGGCTGAAGAGAATAAGGTAACAGAAGACAGAAAAGGTAGTACGCACCTGAATTGCACCTCCTCCCTTGCTTTGTTCAGCATTGCCCACAACAGAAACGATTCATCAACCCCATGGCTCTTCCCAACCAATTATCATTGCCACTTCGAGCTCGGTAAATTGGCGAAGAATCCTGCAAGAATACCATTGTATAGATTGAAGTTATTTCGCAAGACAAGAAAGGACTTGCCCATGAAAATTGAACAACAGAAAAGGCACTGATAATGGTCTCCGCAACGATGTCTAAAATGATAAGGCACATTAACATTTTGTACGGCGTCAATTCTTACCAGGATATGAACAGCCAGACGAAAGTAACCGTGAAAACGAGGGTGTCGCCTAAATAGTCGATATTTTTGAAACAGCCCAAAAATAGCAAAAAATCTAACCAGTGAGTCATCTGAAATAATGATAATTAAATAATGATTGATTATGCGGTGGAAGGACTTACCCCAGGCATAATTTACTTCGTAGATGTCATCAAGGATCACGGAAACGGTTCAGCCACTACAATAAAATATTGGAAGAGAGCATACAGAAAGAAAGTACCTTCAGGCATCTTTGAGGAAAGCTTGGTGTAGAGAAATCCAGGTTTCAATTCTGCAAAACTCTGAGGTTATATCAAATCCAAGAAGATGAGTCAACCATTTGTCACAGAGTACGCTTCCGTATTGCCTTAATCAAATCAATGAGAAATTGAACGAGAAGATGGAAAAAGAGAAAAAAAACCTAATATTCAATCACAAACTCAGTGGCCAGCTGCATCATCCCCCGAAACTGATCTGATTTAATGGGAAGATTCTGCTCAAGCTTGGTAAGCGCGAATTGTTGCTGGTGTCCAAGAGATGAACAGTTCGATTAATTCGGGCTCCTCCAGTGAGAGATTTGACGCTGAAACAATACATTTGAGAGTTGATTGAGGAATGTATAGACCAAGATGGAACCTGTTTGGATCGTTATTATTCTGGACATAGTTGTAGAAAAGATATGAAATCAACGACACCAACAACCAAGGGAAAATCCAAGAGAATATTCCAGCGCGATCCTGAAAAGATGAGAAGAATGGAGTTTCAATATGACATTCAAATATTGAAACCTTTCGCATTTGCAAAGTCCTTGATTTACACTAGAAGCTTGCAAAAAATCACAGCAAAGAAGTAAGATTGTGCAGACCACAGACCACTCAATTCCGAAGACCATCATAGCCTAGATCACTTGGGACAGAAACACAAGAGCTGCAAAGTTGGAGTAAATTACACAAAATAGTAATGTGAAAAAGACAGTTAGCATCAAATTTTTTAGTCACTGCTAAAGTTCTTGTCCATACTGTATTTAACCACACTGTATTTAAGTCAGAATCAGTGTATACGGCTCCGGCTCCCGCTCCGGTTCCGCTCCGGCTTTGAGCCGGAGCGAAAATTTTGAAACTCGGAGCCAGAGCCGGAGGTAAACCATCGATTGGATACAAAATTGATTGGATACATCGATTGGATACACCATCGATTGGATACATCGATTGGATACGCCATCGATTGGATACATCGATTGGATACGCCATCGATTGATACATCGATTGGATACACTTTACACTTTTTCTTTGAACATCGATATTTACTATAATATAAAAATTTAGCAATCCGATAGATGCTAATATAGAACTCGTGCGCCTAATCGTTAACGACTCAGCGACTATTCAAGCGAAGAGAAAAATGACGTATACCATGATAGTTTGGAAAGCTTACTGGTGCTGCACCAAGAAAAAGCTATGTGGGTCATAAAAGGGTCAGCCATTATCCCGTACCATGTACCCCCAGGGTCAGCCCTTATCCCGGACCATGTACCCCCAAAGGGGCTTCCTATTGAATTAGGTTGCCTGCCGAAGGCAGGCAGGTAGAAAATCTAGAAAAGTCAAAATTTTCGATGGAAAGTGGTCGGAAACAACGTCTTATCGTTTCAGCGTGTAAGTAGTCAAAAAGCCACGGGGGTCAAACAGACCAGGCGGTCAATTGTCGCGGACCCCTCAGTATATGTTTTCGGAGCAGTTCTTGAACCAACGCGTTTTGAGTGAACAAGTTCCATGTTAGCCAAGATTATCTAAAACGCAGAGAATAGAATTGTAAAATGCACCATATAATACTGTTATGCTGAAAACAAAGCTCACAAAATGAACAATATAAAATGACAAAACTATTTGTTGCAAGTTAGGTTGTTTTATGTAAAAAATGCACGAATTTGAAAAAAGTGTATCCAATCGATGTATCCAATTGATGGCGTATCCAATCGATGTATCCAATCAATGGTGTATCCAATCGATGTATCCAATCGACGGTGTATCCAATCGATGTATCCAATCACTTTTTGTATCCAATCGATGAGCAGTCGAGCCGGAGCGACAAATTTGAAATCTCGGAGCCGGAGCAAAAGGCGACGAAACAGCTTTCCTGCTGTTTGTACCAACTTCTGGATGATAAAATTTCAAATTTTCAAACTGCCGTCCTTAATATGGTCGGAGTGAAAAAGAGGCACACGGTGGTGTAAAATATATTCACTGCCTACAACCGGAATATCTTAAACATGGATCCAAGCTTAAAACTAAAACAGAAATACAGTCAACTCTCTCATTAGTTTACAGTAAGTACGTTTCAATAATTTTACACAGGCACCCCCCTTTTTAGGTGTTTAGTGACATTTTTTAAAGAAAACAAAAAAAAAATAAAGAAAACAGAAAGGATAAGCATAGTCGATAACCTAGTAATTATGCAAAAATATGGGGATGTTGGGTTATGTGAAAAAAAATATGACCGAAAATTCAAATTACCAGCGTTTCATAATTTACAGCCGTTAGAGTAAAAGCTGTATTCATAACATGATTCTTGTGTATTCTTAATTTTTACTGACTTTTGTAAGCCCTCTTCTTAGCTACAATTAGGTAGGTCAAACTTATTTTTTTGATTATTCTAGGAAAAGTTATGACCATCAACATAAAAGCGTCGATTTCTAGTCAAAATAAAGAAAAATCTAAGGAAAATGACTGTTTGGCCACATAAATAATAGCTTTTCTCATACTTGTCGATGAAATATGACATCTATTGCACCATTCGAAAGCTCTTTGATTTATCTACAAAAAAACATGTCGACTATTGTTTTATAAAAATACAGGGCTGAGAAACAGACGGTTGAATTTAGACAAGACAAAAAGCCCCTGTTTTTGCTTTATTTTTAGCCTTTTTTGTCTTGTCTAAATGGCTGTACGAGCTTTTCGTAAGAAGACAATTTCGTAAGAGCGAATTTTCGTAAGAGCGAAATTTCGTAAGAAACATTTTCGTAAGAAACATTTTCGTAACAGCGAATTTTCGTAAGAAACTTTTTCGTAAGAGCGAATTTTCGTAAGAAACTTTTTCGTAAGAGCGAATTTTCGTAAGAAACATTTTCGTAACAGCGAATTTTCGTAAGAAACTTTTTCGTAAGAGGAAAATTCGTAACGAATTTCTGGCGCTACTGTAATACCCCCCCAAAAAGCGCTACTGTAATATACCCCCCAAAAATCGACTACTGTCATATACCCCCAAAACCGACTTTTTTAGGGATGGTCAAAAACATTTTTACACAAATTTTCGCCATAAAAGGACCAGAAAAGCAATTTAAATGGGAATTGCGGGCTGTATTGGAGGGGAAGGAAAATACAGGGGCCACCTTCTCGAGATGGTGGTATCCTTAGAGTATTAATTCTCTAAGCGTCTAAGGGTGCTTTTCAAACCCAGGAACTTGTGGTGCAGGCATAAGTATGAGTACTTTTCATGGACCAAGCGGATCGCGGGGTGGAACCCCGGGTTTACTCATAGGCCTAGCACTTTTTTGAGTGCTAGGCTGAATTTTGGATGCTGGGCCTCTGGCCCGGCCTTATAGAACGAGGGGAATGCTCTTCGGCGAAAAATAAAGATGCTGAACATAGTTTTGAATACTGGGGCCTACCGCATAAATAAAACTGGTATGCATGCTTTTTCATGCATCCAGAGTCACTTTCGAGTGATTTGTGTCTAAGGTATGTGGGTGTGCGCATCTCAACTCCAGCCCCCAAGCCCCTGCGCCCCGAAGGGGGCGCAGGGGCTTGAGAGTTAGAGATGCGCGCACGCACTTACCTTAGACATGATTCCGAGAAGTACACTTGGATCATAAAATGCATATAGAGTCTATTTTTGCCACGGCCCGAGTTGAAAAACATGGTAAAGCAGCTAAAAAAAAGTGGCCCCTGTATTATTCCTTCCCTCCCCATACAGCCCGCAATCCCATTTAAATTGCTTTTCTGGTCCTTTTATGGCAAAATTATTGCATAAAAATGGTTTTTGGACACTCCTAAAAAAGTCGATTTTTGGGGGGGGTATATACAGTGGTCCGATTTTTGGGGGGGGTATATTACAGTAGCTTTTTTGGGGGGGGGTATATTGACAGTAGCGTCGAATTTCTTTTCGTAAGAAGAAATAATCGAAAAATTTTTTTCACTCTTATTCAATTTTTCTAATTCAGGATTTCATCTGATTCATTTGTTTTGGCCTTTCTGTCACTGTTTGACACCTTCGAAAGAATTTATGACTATTAACTGTATGTAGCACAAAACGGTAAGCATAGGTCATATGACTGAAAATTTCAGTAAATAGCTGACCCCCGGATTTTTTCATCCATTAGGAGACCAGCAGAAATACCCAAAAGCATGGTGAAAAACTCCGAGCTAGAATTCAATATTATATACTACACAATAGCTATTTCCCATTAGTGGCATGTATGGTGCAGTAGGTAAGTTGGTGGAATGAATTTTTTTCACCAGTGGTTCGATTCCACCCTCGTGACTGTTTCATTTTTTTCTTGACTATTTTTGGGGTCAAAACATCACAGAAGCTATAAGAAACATCAAAAAGGAGGATCAAAAGCAAAAAAAGCAACTTAAAATATCACTAATTTTACTGAAAAACCGCGTTACGAAAAAGTTTCTTACGAAAATTCGCTCTTACGAAAAAGTTTCTTACGAAAATTCGCTCTTAACGAAAAGTTTCTTACGAATTTTCCGCTCTTACGAAAAAAATTTCTTACGAAAATTCGCTTTTTTACGAAAATTCGCTCTTACGAAATTGTCTTCTTACGAAAGCTCGTACAGCCGTCTAAATTCAAACCGTCTGTTTCTCAGCTCTGTATTTTTATAAAACAATAGTCGACATGTTATTTTTTAGCTCATTCATACTCCGGCGTAACACGTAACAAATTCTGTTACGCCACTCGTGTTACGCGACTCTGTTACGCGTAACACCTTTTTTAGTCGCGTAACAGACCCCCGTAACAAAGAGTCACGTAACAGCAGTTTTCGATGTTATGCGTAACATTTCGCGGGTTACGCGTAACATGTTACGCGCAGTGATGTAAAAGCACCGGTGCGCGGCACCGGTGCCGGTGCCAAGTTTTTGCTGGACGGTGCCGGTGCAGGTGCCAAATTTTAACGAAAAAGCACCGGCACCGGTGCCGCACCGGTGCGGTGCCGCACCGGTGCCGAGTTTTTTTGCTGGCACGCTGCCCGTTTTGAACTAAAATTTAACTTTTTTTCAATTTCAGTATAATATTAAGTGCACATGCCACTTTTTTGTTGAGCAAAACTTTTCCTTGTCGCCGAAATCTCTTTTTTGTCGCCCACCTGCTTTTTTGACCAGAAAAAAGTGTTTCGGCGACAAAAAAAATTCGGCGGCAAGAAAAAGTTTCGCCCCAGAAATATTCAGATTATTCGTCAGAAAATTCAGTTTTGACATCTTATGTATATGTGCTCAGTAAATTATTTCGGATCGCCTGTAATCTCACTGCAGCGGTGTTTAGATCCATAAGAGTCCCAATTCACTGCGCTTCAAGTTAATTGACAAGGGTCGCAGAGCTATACGCTCCATGGTATTCTTAAATTGATGTAGATTCAGTTCTTGGTTTTGCTGAACCTTTAAACTCTGAACTTTAGAGCCAAAAACTGTTCCAATCAAAGCTTATTGCTAGTGAACAAACAAGTGGAGGACCGAAGTCCTCTTTGGATTTGAAAAACATCAGGCCGAAAACCCGTTTTAGACACATTGGATGAAGAAATAAACCAATATATTCAAACAGTTTTACAAAAGTTATTTAAAATGTTAGAAAGAAATAAGGAAGTGAGCTGATTTAACAACAAACTGAAGATTATTAGTCGATTTAGTTATTCCCGAGCTATCAAAAATTGCATTCGTGATCTTTCCATCCCCTGCCACGTCAACTAGCGTGAAAGACTGTTCTCAAATGTCACAATAAATACAATAGGGATAAAGGACGTTCTGGACTAATGCTCGTTAAAGCATCGGGTGCTGCTTAATTTTAATAAAATTAATATTTTTGTATAAGCTAACTTTTCTTTACACAAAAAAACTCATTCCCGTTAAAAATTAACATTTTTTCCTTGAAAATGTATGAATGTGAATAGGCACCGGTGCCGGTTGCAAACGTTCAGCTAGGTGCCGGCACCGGTGCCGGTGCCGCGTTTGAGGCCCGGTGCGGCACCGGTGCCGGTGCCGACACCAGGCACCGGTGCCGGTGCCGGTGCGGTCACGTAACAGCAGTTTTCGATGTTATTAACATTTCACTGGTTACGCGTAACAACCGAGTCGCGTAACACATTTGAGGTCAATGATTATTTCTTGTTGTCAACATTACGTTTGAACGGCGATCATACAAAGGTAAAAGATGCTAACTGGAGACATACAGGAAATATATTTACAGTTTTCTCTGTCCAACAGACAGATCAAGGTAGTGGCAGAGCCCAAATACTCAGGTGGTCTGATCAGTGATAACACCTAAATAATCTGATCCAATGCCGGGGCACATTATATCAAGTCCTCCTAAAAATACACAGCCTCCATCCCTCCAAGAATTTCCTGTCTTTTTATTCAGATATCCGCGTATTATTTTACAGGCTATTCACAAAAAACCATCTTTGCATAGAAATCATCTTTATATAGTGTTTACCATCTGCAAGTGCTATTTTTTATATTTTAGACCAGGATCATTATTTTTTTTTTGCGATCTTTTTTAATCGACAAATATGGCTGAGACGAGGAGCGTAACATAGTGTTTTTTTAAAATTTAATTCAAAATACCGACAAAAATTTATTTGGATAATAACTCAACCACCTGGATACTCTGTTACCTGAAAGGTTCTAAAACTGCCTGGAGGGTGCCCCAAATGCCTGAATGCTACTCCAGTCGCCTGGAGTGTGAGCAAATCGCCTTGATCCCACCTCAACTATCCGGAAAGTGTACGATTAGAAGGTATCCTGAGTCACCTAGGAGATACAACAATTTTTCGTTTAATTCTATCTTTTTAAAAAACTGTTAGATTTCATATTATTAAGGGTTACAAGCGCCTATTGGCGCCTCTAGTCATTCTAAAGTCATTCAGGGTATATGCACGAATTTGCTGACAATCTGATGAATGTTTAAAATAAACTAATTTTATAAATAGGCTGCCAATATTAACGCAGTATTTCACACAATCAAGTCTCGATATAACGCGACCCCTTGGGACCGGAAAAAGGTCGCGTTATACCGAACGTGAATATCCTATAATATATAAACATTCACAAAAAAATCTAGACTAAAATACATTATCTCCAATTTGGATGCAGCAGGAAAAAATTTTTAGTAGTAACTTTGATCATACATTTTGTGCTTAAAAAGAAGCTAATATGCAGTACTTGAGTATTCCGGAAAGATATCCAACATAGGTTCGCAAAACGTAGCAGAAAATTGAGCTCTCATTTAAAAGTGCCGACAAATAGACACAGCCGACCCAATACTATATGGAGATATAACTTAGCAAAAGCGAGTCACGCAAGAGTCACGACCCTGTTGGTGTTGTTACGTGACTCAACTCGCGTAACATAAGATGCGTCTAAAATTGGAAAATTTCTATCTCTCTTCAGAAACTTCTATTTTTCAGAAACTTCTACACACTCTTAAATCCAGTTAAACATAAGAAGACAAACATTTCGAAAGATGAAAACAAAAAAAATGAATCCAGAAGCCAAAAATCAGGTGTTACGTGACTCGGTGTTACGCGTAACAGAATAGCGAGTTACGAGACTTTGTTACATGACTCGAAAGTAGTGTTACGCGTAACATACATGCTTGACACGAGTCGCGTAACAAATTATGTTACTTGACTAGTGTTACGCCACTCGTGTTACGCGACTCAAAAACAGTGTTACGCGTAACACTAGTCAAATTGTGTTACGCGGGTGGTGTTACGCCGGAGTATGAATGGAGCTTTTGTAGATAATCAAAGAGCTTTCGAATGGTGCAATAGATGTCATATTTTCATCGACAAGTATTGAGAAAAGCTATTATTTATGTGGCCAACAGTCATTTTCCTTAGATTTTCTTTATTTTGACTAGAAATCGACGCTTTTATGTTGATGGTCATAACTTTCCTAGAATAATCAAAAAAATAAGTTTGACCTACCTAATTGTAGCTAAGGAAGAGGGCTTACAAAAAGTCAGTAAAAATTAAGAATACACAAGAATCATGTTATGAATACAGCTTTTTACTCTAACGGCTGTAAAATTATGAAACGCTGGTAATTTGAATTTTCGGTCATATTTTTTTTCATAACCCAACATCCCCAATATTTTTGCATAATTACTAGGTTATCGACTATGCTTATCTTGTTTGTGAAAACGGGTTTTTTATTTTCTTTAAACAATGTCACTAAACACCTAAAAAGGGGGGTGCCTGTAAAATTATGAAACTTACTGTACACCCAAGGACCATACACTAATGAGAAGTGTACAATAAGGGAAATATACACTAATGTGAAGATACTTATAAAAGGTTTTAGTCAAAACCAAGCAGAGTTGTCCGAGGTGCACACTAATGGGAGAGTGCACACTATTGAGAGCGTTGACTGTATAGCCGGAGCCGGAGCGAGTTTTTTTGAAAACTCAGAGCCAAAGCCAGAGCGGGAGCAAAAAATTTGAAAACTCGGAGCCAGAGTCAGAGCGACAAGTGTCGATCATACAGCACTGGTCACAAGCATTACTAGCAGGCTGTGAAGACATGGCCATAAAAAACCCTCATCAGACTCCCGCGAGACACGAACGAAATTATTCGAGAGTTTCGCGAGGCACGTTTTTTGGGGTGGTATTTAATTTTGGCTGTAGGTGAAAAAACCCGTAAAATCGTTGAAAATCTCCCGTCAAAATCGTTGAAATCTCCCGTCAAAATCATTAAAGGAGCATGCTTTCCTAGTGCAACGGCAATTGTTGATTTTTGAATTCTCGGGGACATAAAAAAATAAAAATAATTATGACGAAATTTGCGCAAAATGTTTTCAAACGCAAACAATTTTTTCGGGTAGTCATTTTTGACTTCTCATCGAATTTTTCGGTCGGGTCCGCCGACTCGCTGTTACTTTGTGGTCGCCATTTAGTTTTTTGTGTATAGCTAGTTAAAGGGGCATGCTCGCGCCCGATGCAATAATTCTTGCATTTCAAATTCGCGGGTACCAGGCACGCCAGAGATTTGAATTTCAAAATCGAATTTGAAATCATTTCGAATTTTTAGTTCTAGTGCGTCGATGTTTTCGCTTGGCTTTTCGGGGTCTGCTCATACGAATCTGATCTAATCGGCTGTTTTGCTAAGAAATGTTGAAGTCGAAAAGCTAGTATTATGGGATATTATTATCTTTTTTTATTCTGCTGTGTGGATAATAGTTATTATTACGCTTTTTCAGCTGCTATGAATAAGCACTTGACAGTAAACTAAGCACATGTATCTTGCATTAGATAATCTTTCCTTTATTTTTTCGACCGTCATTTCTTTTCTTTTGTTGTGTTTTAGGTGCATGTAAATGGACGCCTCACGCTTTCAGATCTCGGATCGGTTCATCCTCTGATAATGAAGGTTTGTTTTTTACAATAAAGAATTGTTTGTAAGACGCTCTAATTCAGATCTGAGGAATGGTGTGCACTCAGTCTGTGATTCGTCAAGAGAATTTGATGAGGGTTCTCGGATTCGTCTCTGAAATCTCGCTAGAGTTTGATGAGCTCAACCAATAGCGCTCACTCTCCTTCTAAGACCATTATGAAACGGTCTGTCTTGTACGAAACGCTTTGTCGACCACTTCCAGGGGATAGGACACGGAGGTGGTGCTCAATGAGAGAGTTGACACTCTCTTCCCATATCAAACAAGAGACGTCCATTCCTGTATCTGAACTAAACCAATCCTCAACACACTCGCACGTCTCTACCATGTGATCCTCTTCTATATATACGATTGAAGGCCGAAGAGGCGTAAGAATTACCAATTATCTACATCGTAACAATAAAATTACTGCATTCCGCAACTCAAATAAATTTAGCCTAAGTTCGTAGTGAGCAGACTCAGCGAGAAACCGAGATCACAAAAAGTCAAACAAAATACTCCAGCTGTGAACGAATTTTCATAGGAATTCTATTTTATGGGGTGAAAAATAATCCGGCTAAAATTTCCGGTTTCGCCGAGATAGACAAATGAGCGGCCGTGCGTTTTTACGAGAAATAGAAAAATTTCTAAGATGAGAAGTCAATAATTTTAGTCTCACTCCCACACTTTTCAGCTTGTTTACGCCCTTCTCTTCATGCCCACGGTCAAAAAATCTACTTATTTCGTGGACCAACGAATAACAAGCAGAGCCACAATTGGCAACCGTACATTTTCGATGATTATCGAACTATCGCTGATATTTTAGGGACAATGAATTACCGTATTTCCTCTAATAGAAGCCCCCTCCTATTATAAGCCCCTCTAATATAAGCCCCTCTGGAGGTCATCCAAAATATAAAAGCCCCCCTCTAATATAAGCCCCCCCCTCTAGTGGTATCCTGAAAATATAAGCCCCCTTTTTATATAAACCCCTTAATCAAATATTTTTTAGATAAACAGGTGCTGCTAACGTGGTAAAAGATACAAAGAGTGCCTTTATGTATTTGCCTATCACATCTTTCGAAGTGGATCGCTGGAATACTTGTGAATGAGTGAATTTCAAAGCAAAAACTACATCGAGTGCTATTTTAGCGGGCATTTGTTGGTTTAAAAAATTGCTTTACGCAGTAATCATCGGCAGAAAATCAGCAACAAACGATACAAAGTGACGTCGGTTTACGTTTGAGGAACAAGAAAATAAGTCGGCAGCATAGGTCAGATAAAAAGAAGGCATAACGATATTTCGCAGAAAATTATCTTAATTTCGCAGCAAATTTTTGTCTCGCTTTTTTATTTTTGATTTTCTAACCTTTTTTTGAAAATTACAGGGTGAGTCGAGAAATTCGAACACTTTTAATAAGCATAACCATCCATAAATTAGAAGCCCCGGGGCTTCTAATAGAGGAAATACGGTAGATGATTACCAAAATTCAGCGCGACATATTCGCAACCCTGTCGAAAATGTGCGGTAAGCTACACAATACAAATATACCACAGGCTTTTTATTTGAAAACATTGTAACAGTGCCATATACAAGTAAACGGGATATATTTGTATCGTATTTCTTATGCATGACTCTTCTCTAGAATGATGAGTTTTGGCTTCATTTTGGAACCCACATATGCAGACAATATCTGAATTTCGGTACACCCCAGTCAATTTCAGAACATCCCCCTGAGTCAGACTTTCGAACCACTCCCCTCATGTTACCCCACGATTGAAAGCTTAGGATCTGAGCTTCATGATGGAGTAAGAATTTCTTGGTTTAGTTCAAAAAAATCGCAATAGCTTGAATCAAAGAATTCAAATACTCAAAATGATTCGAGGCTATTTTGATTAAGATAAATACATCTTTGTGAACTAAACCAGAAATTTTACACCATCAAGCACTTTACATCCTAAGCTTCCAATCTTGGAGTAAGATGAAGGATGTGTTCGAAAATTGACTGGGCGGGTGTTCCGAAACTGCTCCGCAGATAATTCCTTGTGCACCTGAAAAAAACAACACTAGTGATGAGAAAACACAACCCTAATCCAGCGAAAAAGGACTTCATATTGATTTACTACGAGTTAAAAATTTCAGCTTATCCTTGATGATTGATGTCATCCGGAGTGGAGTTGCGGGTCCAGAGCGCATCCCTAAATTGCTTGACTCAGCCCACTACAAGGTATAAAAAATCAATGCCTACCCTATCCCCTACTTTTCGTATGTTGACAACAGCTCCCAGATATGATCTCTCAGCTCATCAAACTGCTCGCCGGCGATGGCATAAGTAGTTCCAACCAGTAGGTGCCCAGCTCTGAGTGCGGATACTATCCAGCAGATACGCAGTCAGCAGATACGCTTTGACTTCATTCAGAGCTTGTTCTTCTAGCATCCATTTTTGAGACACCTAAAATACACAAGAGAAGAAAAGCAAAAGACGGCTAAGAATATGGAAAAAGCTTATCTAATGCGATATGTCATGTGCTTAGTCATCTGGTCATCCCCTGAAAACGCGCAAAGAATTACTACTCATCCACACAGTACCAATAAATAAAATAAATACCAATAGCTTTCTACATTGCCTAGATTCGTATGAGCAGACCCCAATAAACCAAGCAAAAATATCGGCACACTAGAACAAAACATTCAAGATAATTTCAAATTCGATTTTGAATTCAAAATTCTGGCGTGCCTGGTACCCGCGAATTTGAAATGCAAGAAATTATTGCATCGGGCGCGAGCATGCCCCTTTAAGATATAGTGGCTATATCTTTTTTTTATGTCTTTTTTGCTTCAGATTATTAAAAGAAGAAGCCAAGTTTTGCATCGAACCTCATTAGATAAGTTTTATCCGTTATTTTCCGTCTTTTTCTTTTCTTTTGTTCTTCTTGTTCAGGTTGTTTGCGAGGGCGCTCATGCGGATTGTACGAGATCTGATCGGGCTTTCTCTGCGACGCTACTTTTGTTTCTTGAGTCGGTCACGGGATTAAGCTTTTCTTTGTAAAAATGTGGTTAGTTTCCCAATTAAAACTTTTTCCATAATTGTTTATGCTGTTTATTATAGAAGGGAAGCTGCTGCGAATTTTCGACCTCAATGACATGTGCTTCACAACTTCGTATCAGAGCCAGTGCTAGTTGGAGGATTCATATGGTACATTAGGACTGAACAATACCTCAAAGGCTAGGAATCAGTTGGACAGGCGCTAGATGGTGATCTTTAGTTTTTTCTCGATTCTCTGGTCAGGTGACCTTTTTTTAATCTCACTGCGACCGCACATGGCCTCACAAAGTAATAAGTGAATGTAGCCTTAAATCGATGAATTAGCCACATACGATTATTTTGTCTACGTGGAAGCTACAGACTTTGGCAGTGTTAGCCAAGTGCACGGGCCGGCCCTTCCCGAGCCGTAATTTGCATAATCCATCACGGTTTATGATGAAGACAATTTTTACTAGAGCCTGTAAAAGTACTGCCCGTGCACATACTTGCGTAGTGTATTTCGCGTATTGTATTATCTTTCTATGTGCCTTCGTGCTCCATTTCAAGACAGTATGGCTAGGCCCTTGTAACATAACTGTCGGAGCACGTCAACTTCATGTAAGAGGCTGCCTAGCGAAAGTGATTATAAGTCACATATTATTTACCATAATGATCTCTTGGAGTTCATGTTTCTAATTTTCAGGTATGATGCGTCACTCAGGTATCTTGTTCTAATGTGGGAAATAATCTTTAGCGTCCTAGGCTATGCAGGTCCTGAGCTACTGTTTGTTTATATGCTCTTTTACGGACTATCCTGTGTTTTAACGAAATAACAAATAACTATCTAACATTTAGCTGTGCTCTTGTACTTGATTTATTCAGGTACAACTACCGTATTTACTCTAATATTAGAGTAAATACGGTATGTAATATTTAGGTCACTGTAATAGTCACTTCGTAGCACACTACGGTTCAAAGCCGGTTCAAAAATTTTTCCAACCAAGATGAAAAATCCGTTTTAAGTTTTCAGCCCTGTATTTGGCTACTAGCTAATGTTTTTAAGAGTTTTTTCAATATGAAGTGGGCACTATTATATCATAATAACATGCTCCATTTCAAATTTTTTTTTCTGACTCAGGATGAGCTCCCACTCATCGTGAGTCAGATTTTGCGCGTCATTAACTGTACGTTCAACTATAGAATTTCTCGTATAATATACTAGAAATTTTACAGTTAACGACGCACGAAATTTGACTCAGGATGAGCAGGTTTCATCTTGAGTCAGAAAAAAAACCATGAGAAATTTTATACTAGAACTTTTTTTAAAAGGGCAAAAGTTGATTTGACGTGAATCTGGACTTTAATTAGACTTGTAACCAAATTTTATAAGAAAAAATTTAAAATCTGATGTTTATGACTTACTTATACTTTTCGATTTTACGTCAAATAGGCGATTAATAAAAAATCTGAAAAATTGAAAAATTGAACGTGTCCAAGAGTGGGTTGTACTCCGAGACTAATGTTCTTTTTTCCTACGTAAAATCGTATGAAAAAAGCTTCACCACTGAGCGATCCAGCACACGTCCAAAGGTAAAGATGCATTTTCGGGCGTTTTGAAAAGCCGTGTTCCAAGGAGAAGGGGGGGGGTTGTTGTCAAAGAATAAAACGACATGCTCTAATTGAACATCACCCCAAGGGGGGTAAAAAATAGACAATATGTTGTTCTATTGGAAGATTACGGTATTTTATTTTTCCATGTTTGTCTATTCATCGAAAAAAACTTTTATACAATTAATCAGGAAACAAAAGCATAGAAATAGAGCAGTTATTGATAACTCACTGAAAAATACCAAAAAGTAATTTTAAAGATGTCTGAAAAATGCAATGAAATTAGCTCTTCTCTACTTCATAATATTGATTCGAATTTTGTATTATATCAGTGAAAAAGTTGGCTGAGCAATAAAAGTCTAGGCTTTTCTGCTACTATATTTTCGAAAAATGTAGAAGGCAATCTTTTTTGAAAATAAAAAATCTCGGAGCTACTTGCAAATTAACCACCCCCTTCCTCCACCAAGAGTTTACAAACAAGCTATAAAAGGCATAATTTTCAAGTTCTAGTTAAAAAATTATATAGGACACATTGAATTTTTGATCATATCACTGTTTTGAGATTTTTGACACAGAACTAAGCGAAAATGCTTCTTTGTGCATTTTTGCTCAAAATTTTTCAAGGTGAGTCTGTGGTGCGCTTCTCTAACTTTTGAGCCCTTAGATTAGAGGCTTAGAACTAAGATGACCGCACCCACACATCTCAGTCAGTTTGCGCAAAAATGACTCTGTCTGCCTGAATTTTTTCCCTACTAGACTACAGGGTGTTTTTTATTCCCCGATTTTGATTTGTGAATTTTTTATTGAAATTTTAATTTTTTTTTCAGAGTCTTTTTTTTGGTAGAAAGGTAAGATTCTGAAATTTTGTTTTGATATTAACAGATTCAGCTTTCGCTTCGTGAATTTTGTCTGCCAGCCTTCTAAAGCTCAGGGTCAGTTTTTAGAAATCTTAGCGCGTGACTATGATTTTAGGCCGAACTTTTAGGGTAATTTTTACCGGCAAAAATTTTATTCTAGAAATGTTAAAAACATACGCTTTCGTAGCCTGAATCTCATCTTTCAAGGGGTATTAGAAAGACACTAAAAATTTTTAGAAAAAAATAGCATTTGGTTGTGAACAACAGGTGTGGTAATTTAAGAGCGTGACGAGAATTTTCATTATTTGAAGTGATTGAATTTTGGTTAATCATTTTTTCTTGTGGTAAATTTACTTTTTTTGGTGGCAAAATTTTTTTTTGTGGCAAATTTTTTCTGTAGCTAATTTACTTTTTTGTAGCAATTTACTTTTTTTTGTGGCAAATTTACTTTTTTGTGGCAAATTTACTTTTTTTGTGGCAAATTTACTTTTTTTTTGTAGCAAATCCGATTTTCGTGTGTAGCACATATACTCGAGTTTGTGTGCTTTTTATTCATCCTAAATTCTCAAAACTTGTTATTCTGAGTCTATGAAACTTGGACTTCATGAAAGACAGGTGGATTCATTGTGATAAAGCTGCTGGGCTCTAGGTCTAATCTAGCACACACACCTGGCACTCTCTCGGCTGCTTCATTACTCAACATCCTCTGATGGATCAGTTATGAAATTCTTAAATTCAAGCTTACCGATTTACCATCAATACATGCATGAATGAATTCTTCAACCTTAGCTCCACCATTTTGAGAAGAGCAACACTTCAGTCCGTACGCTTTGGATCTTAACGGGCTTCGTCTTGTGAAGAAAAGAGTGTTTGGCCGAAATAGCCTGTACAAGTGGATCTTCTGCCAACTCCTATGACTTTCAGGATTTGCAATTTTCGGGTGCTGGACCAAACCGAAATTCTCAGTTCACTTTTCTCGAATACCGGTTTCAGTCTAAAAAGACTGAAAACGGTATGCGATCAAGCGTATCAACAGATATAAATATGTTCTCAAAATATTAGAAATAAATAAGCACACTAACTCAAGTATATGGATTTGCTACAAAAAAGAGTAAATTTGCTACAGAAAAAAATAAATTTGCAACGAAAAAAGTAAATTTGCCACAAAAAAAGTAAATTTGCTACAAAATATTTGCCACAAAAAAAGTATATTTGCCACAAAAAGAAGTAAATTAGCTACAGAAAAAAATTGCCACAAAAAAACATTTTTGCTACAAAAAAGTAAATTTGCCACAGAAAACATGATTAACCTTTGCTAAAAAGGGAGGAGAAGAATGAGCCATTTCAATTTGGGCCATTTTCAAATTGGGCCATTTCAAATTGGCGCCAATGCAAATCGCGCCATTTCGAATTGGGCTATTTTCAAATTGGGACATTTCAAATTGGTCCAATGGCACTTTCTATACTCCGGTAAACCGTTTGCTTCAAACCGTTTGCAGCAAACGTTTGATGAGTTTGCTTCAAACTGTGGTTTGTAGCAAACCGTTGTTCAAAGCGTTTAAACCGTTTGTTCAAACCATTTTAAACTATTTGCTTCAAACGTTTGAATCGTTTGCTTCAAACAGTTTGATCAAAGGGGTTCGGTTAGTCTTGCATTGTTTTCGTCGTTTTCAAGCATCGGTATTTTCACGCAAAAGTATTCAAAAAAGACGTTCAAAGAACGTCTTTTCAACAAAGCGACATTTCAAAAGGTAACACCCAGGTGGATTCGAACGAGCAACCACTACAATCACCCCTCAAGAATTGCTCAGAACCCCATCCAGAATGGCCAAAAAGTAACTGTTTTAGGAAGGTTCCTCAAAGGGGGGGGGTAAAACTTTATGCGAAAAATCGATTAGGCGGATCAGATTTCAGTCCGATAGGCCTAGTCGCTCAAAATCATGTCGTTTGGTGTAGTTGAGGTGGTTTATAGTTGACGAGTATTAATCGAGAAGATTAAGCCTATCGGACCAGGAATCTGATCCGCTCAATCGATTTTCGCAAAAAAGTTACTCCACGTGGGAGAAGGTATGAAATGCGCTGCTAAGTCATTCTATAATTTTCATTTCGACTGTTTCAAGTTGAGAACATGGCGCTGAAATTATTGGAAGAAAAAGGGAGAAGATGTCTTGGCAGCCATCATCTTTCTTGAGAAAAGCGTCGA